>NQII01012885.1:0-21486 GCA_002778355.1 Clitarchus hookeri
GTGGCCCCAATTACAGTTATATTCTACCCAATCTCCGAGCAGCTGAGATGCACGTCTCACGTAGATATGTTTCCTGCATATCTGGGCACCTAAAGCTTAGCTATAGATCGCACATCGACTCCTCTAATATCTCAGAACTTTAACTCCCAATTTAGACATCATGTAGGTTTGGATAACAAACTATATTCCTGGACTTAAGCTCAATGTTGGCTGTACTGTAGTCCCGAGATTTTCCCCGGATATACTCTATGGCAGGCATCACAAATCCTGGATGCAAGAATTAATATCTGGCGCCTTATATGCAACAAACTTCTCATAATTTGGCACAGATAAAGAATACATACAAAATACATTTTAAAACGAAAAATTACTAATCCATATGTTGATGGTTGCATTTAAAAAGGAAGGCTACATCTACACTAAAACGTTCGTTTGAAAATAGCATATTTTTGATTAAATAAAAGTATTCCATTGAAGTTGGACATAGGTACGTAATTAAAAAAACACTCCAAAGTATATCTTTGGACTTGTCATCGCACTTCTCACCATAACAATCTCTTGAATTTGTGTCTGTCTGGTCGTTGAATTGCATAAGTGGTGCACTAACGCTACGTGCATCTCGGAGATTAGTAAACAAAACAGAAATCGTAGTTAGTTTTTGTGAGTTCTTAGGTTGACACACTAAACAGATCGACAAGACGGTGTTTTATATTGTTTTAATAAAGCATTGTTATTAAATAGCAGAATATTTTTAATAAAAGTTAATCATTGACAAAACCAAAACATGGCGTATAAGAAAAAAAGTAGAATGCATACTGTAATCAGTGAGGTTAAGCAGAGGGCATACGTCATACATCCGCGTGCACCCTCGACTACAGCGATAAGTGTTGAAAGGCCCTCGTAGCCCACTGGAAGGTACTGTGAAATGTAAGTTCCTACTACCACAACGGCGCGGCTTGGGCCCGGATGCCAAGAATGCCAACATAAGCATGATTCTACGATTCCATAACTTGCTACAAGATTTATAAAATAAAAAGTAAACCAATATCACTTGCCAGAAAAATAATATTGAAATAGTCACACATATTTCAAACAAAAAGAAATGCTTTGAACTGTTCTCTGCCAACTTAACATAAGAAATTGCAGTCGATGTTTATGATACAGAGTACGGAATTACAATAATTATAAAGTTGGTTCCCAAAGTACTCAATTAACTGCGGAGAAGCCATAGAGAATATCAACCACGCCTACATCCTGTGTGGTCACGATGCTCAGAAATGTGATATCACGACAGTATCATTGTCTGCCGGGAGTGCATGACCACTGCCAAGGGAGTTTACAAATCTGTGTCACTGCCTGCACACTTCATTGTCTTGCCTGCAGTCATTACTTTCTGTAGTTTTTCTTGTGCGTAGACTTGACCTGATTTGCATGCCGTGGAATCTGGAACGGCGCCAAGTGTGCGTGTGTGGGTGGAGGAGATGTTTAGTGCCACTGTTGGTGCATGTTGCCAAGCACACTTCGCCTCAATTGTCTCGCCTTGGCCTCAATTGTCGATAAGAACACGGTTTAACCGCATCTTATTCAACGCCTTTCTGTGAGGGCCGAAAACTAATGTAGTATTATCAGAATTTTTGTAGAACGATTTATTAATTGACCACTACACTCTAATCTCAATGTTTCTTCAATCAGTGGTTGGCCGCTATTTGGAACATTTGTATACTAGGATATCTGCTGCAAGGAATGGATGAACGGAGATCAGTCAGTTTTCAGGCAAAGTCTGTCGTTCACGAGAATCCAGTCGATAATATTACCTTTTACTCGCCATAATCGTTGCTGAATGCGACATGATCAAACACTCGCATGAGACATTTGTTAGAGCTTCTTTGATATTTCCCCGTCGACAAATGCCAAGCTTGCAATTGGTTGATGGGTGAAATCGAAATTGTGGCGATGTACGAAACACAATGTGTTGGTGTTATACAACTAAAGGAAATTTGCAGACATGCTTCAGCAATCACTTTAAAGTTTGTGGATGCCGGAAGACTTTGGACCTTCCAAAACATCGTCTTATTGGTTACTTTCGCCAAAATAGTCCTTCCCACGCAACTTTCTATTCTTAACATTTTGGCGCGCTCATTCGGGGTATTCCTGAATAGTTGTAGTTGTAACCAGCTAATAATGCCTTAATTTCACATCTTTTTTTGTACAATCTCAGCAATTTGTATAGCACAGAAAGTAATATTTTAGCAAAGAAATGCTTAAGAACATTTAAATCGTACCTATGATACTGTTAACTTATGAATATAGCTATTTCTGGTAACCTTTGATTCCTTGTTAAAGAGTATCATTTTCTAAGCAAGAATATATTTTATTTTCCAGGACCCGAATACATTTGGGATCTATGCAGTTTAGTTGGGAGAAAATCTCCTAGCATGTCAGCATGTTAACTTTTTACACAAATGTTTTTATTGACTATTATTCAAAATGGGAGGGCTTTTAAAAGTGCTCACATTTCCATTAATAGCTTATCCACCAATTCACTGTAGTGGGCGTATTACGATTTACTTTAAACATTACGGCAATAATGTCCTGCACTACCTAGAAAAGTAGAATGTCTCCTATACAGTACTAATTAAAGAGAAGTTATTTACAACATGTTCACGACATTAACAAAGTGTAGATAAGTACATAGAGACGCAATGATTATATGTAGGTTGCTTTGATGTGGGCGTATCCAGTTTCCGATTGGCTGTGCGAGGCTCTGGGAACGGGCCTCGTTTCTGATTGGCTACTCCACACAACGAAAGATAACCCATTGGCTGGTCTGCCGGCTGGCTAGTATGGTACAGGTCACTAATCGGTGAAAGGCGTTTCAATATGTTTCTGGCCAGTGACGGCATTTTGTAGGTGTATGTTGCTGGAATTCGCTGTATAAGCAGCTGTTTGACCTCTGTATACTGAAGCTCTCTGTAACCATGACAATGAACGAGGTTTAAACTCCAGATGAAACAGCATGTGTTCTTTTTTTCAGTGACTCTACTCACGTACTCGCCCATTGTGTCTGATAACGTTGACATGACGTCTGCACAAACCACGTCCTAGGTACGTGTTCATGACAAACATTATCTAAAAAGGTGATATAGATGATTAGTCCGCGCAAGGCAAGAAGCAGAAGTAGTCTAGTTTCATATAAATTATTTTTAAAAAACTGCAGAATAGTTTACAATGAACCAAATGTATGCTTCAGTAACAAAAGGTTCTTGGTTTATAAGTAGAAACTTAAAAAACGAGGGGATGTAGGGTAACTTTCAGCCAATTGGAAAACATTAGTCAGTTTGAAGATACCATAAATTACATATTTGTCAGAACCATAATTTTTTTCAATAACTGTCCTCAAATTTTGCGATTTTGATGTTTTTGAGATGTAGGAATAATAAAAAAGCAGAACAGTGTAAAATATAATACTGACGAAAAATTATGCTACTCTCGTAATTTTCTATAGAAATCAAAGCTTTGAGGTGTGTAATGTCGTTCTATAACTAATGAACCTACTTTTCTGTTCATGGCACAAATAAATTTTAATGAAGTATCACGTTGAGGTAGGCAGCTTGTCTACCATATTACTCTCGCGTCCTTTAGCAACGCTACTAATTGTTCGCGACCCCGTCTTTATACGCAAAGGTTGTTCCATTTAACATGTACTACCAGACCTAGAGCGTTGTTACACGAAATTTGAAACTTTCTGTATACACTCAACCGAAATAATTCGGGAGGTGATTGCTTATAGAGTACTAGGTAGAAAGTAGAGTACCACTTTACAGTCTAGCTCAATTACTGAGAAAGAGATCCACACTTGAAAATCTACTTAATGAACTCTATTTTCACACAATAACAGGAACAAAATTAAATAAGAATTCGTGGATCAGCTTTTTATGTTCTTTTTTAAATATTAAATCTAAAGAACAAGCGGTTTTAATGCCTCCCACATTAATAAAACGTAATACATCTGCCCACCCTCATATTGAATAAAACACTTTCACCATCAGATTTTGCAAAAGTATAATGCCAGTTTATTAAACAGTACAACCAACGTTTTCGTTTAAAAAGCACTCAGTGGTTTCAGTGACAGCGATACAATGTCCGCAACGTAACCAGTAAGATTATTTCCTGCCGGGAATCCCACACTAATGTCGTCAAGAACAAATAGGNTGTTTTAATGCCTCCCACATTAATAAAACGTAATACATCTGCCCACCCTCATATTGAATAAAACACTTTCACCATCAGATTTTGCAAAAGTATAATGCCAGTTTATTAAACAGTACAACCAACGTTTTCGTTTAAAAAGCACTCAGTGGTTTCAGTCACAGCTATACAATGTCCGCAACGTAACCAGTAAGATTATTTCCTGCCGGGAATCCCACACTAATGTCGTCAAGAACAAATAGGAAGAAAACAAGCAGTTCCAGTTATGTAAACTGAATTAATATGGTGTACATGTTTACAGTTAGTGTTCGAAATGTCCTCCAACATTGTGTGTGCTGACAAAACAACGTATGGATGGTGAAAATATCGATATATCGAAATGACAACATAATATCAACGGTATATCTATATAAATCGTCCATCTATTTCAACGATATTTTATCGAAATCGATGTCTTTATCCAGTTACCGGGAATGAATATTTTTAAAATACTCTTTTAAGGAACTCTGTTTCGAATAGAAATATTTCATTAAGAAATCAATTTTTTTACTTTGGCAACACGCACTAAAAACCGGCGCCACATCTTACTGCAATACTTTGTGTCCTCAATATGTAATATTCCAAAAAATTGTACATTCATTAAATGCTGAAAACGTTATTTGTCTTTCTGTATGTCGTTTCGTTAAAGAAAATTTAATAAATAACCAATATAAAGAATATCGATAGTGTTTTTCCCAATATCAACATCCCCAGTACAGCGAGGTTTCGCAGGATTGTGTACAGCGCCCAGAATACGAGTGGAGACTTTGCGCGGCTCTGAACATCGAGGTCTTGAGAGCCGATGAAGGTGAAGCGATGCGAGTTTGGGGCAGCCACGGATTGCTTTGGAGGGGGATACGGGGGCTCCCCGAGAAACCCCACCGACCAGCCGAATCAACCGGCACGATTCCCACTTCGAAAATTCGGAGTGATCATGCCGGGAATTAAACTTGGTACGACTTTGTGGGAGGCGAGCTCTCTAAGCGCTCAGCCACTATGACCACCTCAATTAACGGCTAATTTGGTCATTAGATAAGGGAAAAACCTCTGTTTGAAATGATTGAAGCTACTTTAAATGATTGGGCCTTTTTAAATGTGACTTTTCTTTCTTAGTAAAGCTTTTTTATTTGAAACGATGCTCAGACATGCGCATGTTCAGGATGTCTCGCAACAGTGAACTTAGCTAATCCCTCGACTAATGTTAGTCCCACTATAGTCGCGGTTTATGAGTACGATATAGATAGTTCACTCTTAATATGGACTAACCCCAGATCAACTCCGAGGAAGATGGTCTCTCGATCAACCCGAGACTAAGATCTGAGTATGAATAGGGCCCAATCCTTTTAATAAGCATAGTTGCCTACCATGTGCTAACAACTACAGACTAAAACACCAAATTCAGATCGTAGATGATACTTTTGGCCTCGACAAGTCAACATAATGCACAACATCCAAAGTTCTTTTATAACTATATTTAACTACCATTTCGCAGTCACTATAGAATGAACCACCAAATTCAGATTGTAGGTCCATCTCCCAACCCTGAAAAAATTAAAATGTGACACTGCCCTTAACCCTATTTTAAGCTTAGCTGACACCCATTTGCGAATAATCCGAAATTTTGCACCGAAACCAGGATGTAACTTACAATCCCAGATCTGGAAAAGATAATGTAATTTCAGATCCTAAGTACATTTACAAACACATGTGACTTAACACTCTTCCAACTTATAACTCTAACACATCAGTAAATATAGCTTACCATTACCCAATAAAGTTCATCAAAAAATGCTTGATCGCATATGCTGTTAACTATAGTTTCAGCATGGTCAGTAGCACACTTATCACAAACAGTCTACCAACCGACGCCACCGACTGTCAAGACAGACCAATCCAACCATACCAACCGACCATATCAGCAGACCATAACCAGCAGAACATATAAACCAGCAAATCCAGTCTACCAGATCAACCGACCAGACCAAAACGATCATACCAACCGACAATACAAACACTCATACAATCTCACCGTACCAACTATACAAACTACATATACCATCGAATCAGATTTATTCAACCATACCAACTGCCCATACAAACCCTCTGTACTTGCCAAAATTATATTGTATAAGTATTACGTTACTAGTATATAAGTATTGGAGAATATAATACATTTCTTATTAGCGCATGTAATCGTGCAATGCTTCACTAAGTGGTTATTACTCACATAATTTTCCCGAAAAGAATGCCATGCATGCCGGATTTCAACATCCTTAACATACGCCTTCACTTTCGCTTTGATTACTGGCCGCTTGAGTTTGTGAGAATACAATGTGTTGTTCGACTGGGCCAGTCAGAATTTAGTTCCTCCAGCAATAAACGTCTGTGATTCGCGGTCAGGCATCTAAGACGCGCATCAGTTAAAACTATCCAATTGCGAACGTGTTTTGGAAGACAAGTGGACTTGAACTATTTTTTGTTAAAATCAGGTGTCCATACCCATATGGGAATATATTGTGCAAGTAAGGCGAATCTAAAATAAGAGTGTTAAAATGAGAAGGGTACGATCTGGTGCTAGAATGACAACTTCGGTAGAAGAAATACGTCACCAGTGTCTAAGGAAAGCACAATGAACTTAAAGCATAAATACTTCGTGTATCGACACGGCTATATGCTGGTCTTCATGCACATGTACGTTGTAATGGTTCTTCAAAGTGTCCAAAATGTATCTAAGGCGTCTTGGAAGGACTCTAGCAAAAAAATTGCCGAAGAAATTGCATCTGAACTTGAGGGCAAAGTGGTTTCTCATACATTCAGCAGCAAATGAACGAACAATATTCATTCGATCGTATGGCGGATAACTGAATACTGAGTAACAGGTTTCTTAAAATGGTAAATGATACCCGTTTTTAGTCTACTTTCCAAAATAAAGGTAAGCTCATAAGATAATTTTTCCGTCTGTATGTATGTTAGAAGGAGTGTGTGACTTACCGCTTGTAATGTTTTCGATCACGCCTGGTCCTTATTTTTGAAATGACGGCCACCTTAAAAGGTATGGTTCTAGGCCATTTCACGATAACCATTTAACTGATGTAGACAAATTGTATGTGTTGACAGTGCATCGTGTAAGCATTAAATTTATACATACATTTTGTTGGTCCACCATTTTAAAAGACAGCAAGATTTACTGTTATATCTCAAAAACTACTCAACCTATACTCCCATAATTTGGCGTGTATATATCTCTATAGTAGCTTATATAAACATACAAATTTTAAATTTATGTTGCACTAATTTTTAAAATGGCAGTCATTCAAAAATTTAGGTTTATTTATTATATCTCGCACACAATTCGGCTAATTTCAACCAAACTTTGTATGCAGATAGTATCTATTGCAAGCCTTATATTTGTCAACGCATTGCCATTTGGTCACCCATTTTGTAGGACAGCTTCACGTGATGAAACAAAGTTCTTGTGTAATATCTCTGGAAGCAATGTACCGAATACTACTCGATTTGGCAGACAAGTAATACTATGGTCGGCCATATAATGGTATGGGTTTTAAGAGGGTCAGACCTTTCTTTTCCAAATGGCGAGTATTTTAATATTTTATCTTAGTATACGAAATTTACACCATGTTTTTCAATGTATGCTGCAATTGTCTTTGACAGTCATCAAATGTGTCTACACGCAAACTTTTTTGACTGCAATTTTGTAAAATAGCATTACATGAAGAAATGAAGTTTTAATGTCATATCCAAACAGTTAACTGATTCCTACAAAATTTGAAAGACAAGTAGAACTTTGGCAGGCCATATACATTTAGTTGTTTATCATGCTAGACAGTCATTTTCAAAATGGTGGGCATACAGACATTTTTGGTAGGTGTGTTATACCTTCTAAAAGATGTAAACAATTTCAAAGTTACTCTGTATTCTGTCAGTATTTACTACAACTATCAAATGTATTTACACATTTTTTGTGCGCCATTTTGTAAGAAGGTGCCACATGAAAAAATAAAGTTTTTTGGAGATTATTGTGTAGCAACCTACAGATTCCTACTAAATTTGGGAAACAAGTAGTAATACAGAATGCCTTGAAAATTTATATGTTTTGAGTGGGTCAGTTACATTTCCAAAATTTTGGTCATGTAATCATTTCAGCTATGTATGCTTTATCTACAAAACCATAACAACAAATTTCAACTTAATTTGGTAAACTGGCAGTAAATATTACCGGCAACAATTTTTTCGTCAAGTCCCGGATATCAATAAACCTATGATTGCCAAATTTGGCAAATAAATAATAAGATGGTAGGATATATTAATTTATATGGTATAAATTGGGCAGACACTTAATTTGATTCGTAATGATGTGGCTTAACTAAAGGGGCTTTATTACGACCGCCATCAGGAGTAAAAATGATAAATCAATATTGTTTGCAATCGCAACACTTTAGGATTTAGAGGCGGATAAATATTTAGAGAAAGCAACATAACACATTAACTATAGGTAAATACAAACATACATGTTATGGTAACAATGCACTGTTTACTACATGTAATTGTAGTTTAAACATTTAGGTTTTTAATAATAATATTTTATATAAATAACAAGCAGATTCGATTAGCTACTGATAAAGTCAAACAGCACAACGAAGTTCAAAAGTTGTATTATTTGCTAATTTGAAAATTATTATAATAATTACTTCATGAATTGTGCAAACAAAATTTGCTTAAAGAAATGTATACAGTTTTTAAAAATAGTTTTCCAAAAATGTAAAAAATGTAAATGCTGTTTATTTAAAGTAAAAGCATAAAAAGATAAGAGGTAGTTGCAAATAAAGTAAAGCAGGCTATTAATTTTATTATTTTCGAGTACATCAAGTCGTTAGTTGAAAGTAAGCATAACACAGATATTTCGTAAATAATTTTAAAATTGGTTACTCTATTATGTTATTACATATATAGTAAACATTGTCCATCATTGCTTTTTCAAACAGTTAAACGTTTTTAATAACTATAAATTTGTTTGCTGATTTGTAATAAAATGGCTTTGTTATTTAATTTTTCATTTGAATATATCAAAAATTGAGCAGCGAGTCAGAATGTCTCTGATCTAAACTAAAATGGCATTATATGTAATACTAACAGTTATATGGTGTTTCTTATTTGAGATAATTTAATATTAGTAGTTCGAAATAAAACAGCATGTGCGTTTTGAAGAGACAAGGTGAGTGAGTTTTTTGGATGCTCTTAACATTCAGGTCTTGAGAGCCGAGTGAAAAGACGGATTAAGTCATTGGTTTATTTCTGTGCTATTGTATTATACATTTTAACATTTTATGTGCGTGATAACAGAGAATTATCTGATAACGACATTAATATCAAATTATATGAATAAATTTATAAGTTTTGGGAAAAGTTTATTTATATGTACTTTTAAACCTATTTTCAATCTCCACATATTAAAATGTAATGTTCGTTGATGGTTACCCTCAATTGAACTGAGCGTATTATATTCAAAAATAAATAAGTTTTCTCAATCCCTGGCGGGTTATATGTGTTGTCAAAATACCACATTTTCTCCCTAACTGGCAAACCATAGCATTCAGTTTGTGATTGTTAGATAAATTTCTTACCCAAATCAGTGTAAAATAGATATTGTTACTTATAGATTTAGAAGGCCAGGTAACAATGTTTCTCTACAGTATATTGACACTTGTCGTTAATGGTGAAAAAAAAAATAACTTTTGTCACAAAATATTAGCCATGGTCTTGCTTAATATCAATGTAAGTAACTGCACACAAAAAAAAAATAATTCTGGTAAATATATGTAACCTGTTCAGCATGGATTTATTATTAATTCTAGGTATTCTTATTATTATTTTTGCTACTGCAATTATTTAAATATGAAACAATTATATCTAATCACATCCTCTACATCTATTTATACTTTATTATATCTTACCATTCGTATTGTCACAAAATACCGTTTATCACATTTCGTTTCCCGAATTAAGTATATTGTAAATATACGTCTTGCCTGGTTCAGACGGTGGGGACCGTGCTATCCAATCGTATATACAATACGAATATTTTAAAAATACTTACGGGAGTTTCTTTACATCGCTGTATACACACGACTGACCAGTCCTGACATTTCTAAGCAGCTTGATTGACGTTGCATGTTACATATATAATTCATATTAGTTGCTTTCTCAACATTTTATCGTCATATCTTTAGTTTTAAAAAATGGTGATTCAATGACATGTTCCTTCGTAACAGTATGTAAGAGTTTTTTAATATCCATAATTATATCACCATCGCCTTTAAATTATACAATTTACGTTATGTGCAATAACTACAAGTATTTGTTGAAATCACTTTGCATTCTTCACACGACCATTATGATAAAATAATTCTAATTCCGCACAATCACTAAAATTTATTTGCATACAAAAAAAATTCTTTGCAGAAACGTCATTTTGTAATACTATATTACATATTTTCCTATCACCATGTAATCATCATTTTATATTCGAATAAGTACGGATTCGAAATGGTCGTTTTCACGCTTCGTCTAAATGGAAATGTTTCTTTAAAATGATAATTCCATGTACAATTAATTAGATACCATTTTTTTTAGTGTCACACAAACATTTCAAGACAGAAAACTACAGAGCTCAGAAGTAACCCAGCGGATAAGATTATATACGGCACAAGCACATGACCTACATTCAGAGATTTTATGGCAGCATCTGCTTCAGAATGAAAACTTAATTTATCAATTAGAGACTCATCATCCGAATGCCACTTTCGCATAATTCCTCCTTCAAAGAAACGGCCCAGATACTTGTCTATTACTTTTTCAAGTGGTGATCTGAAAGGATAAATGTAACAAACACGGCCGATGTACAAACATTCTTTGATAATGTGTAACAACGGATAGCCCTCTCTATGGTATTCTCGCATCTTAACATAGTGTTCAAGTAAGAAAACAGCTGACAAAATAGATATATTCCTATATCTCGCTATCATATCAAGTATCGTGAAACTGTCGTTCACAAGCATTACTCTTGTAGCTATTCTATCAATCGAATCATCCATGCCAGAAATTTCTTCTAAAAATATGCTTATATCCTCATATTCAACAGTGAATTCAACAGCTGCAGGTATCCCAAGATTGTCAAGATCAGCGAACGTGTCTATATCCAGATAGAAATGTGGCGTAGTAAGGTAACTCGTCAAACCACTGCTGTACGCATTCATCATAATAAGGCTCAAGAACAGGCAACAAGAAACATACCACCTGTGAACTGATGTGTCTGGAGAGATTACTGTCGCACCACTCGTAAATATTCGGACTACTTCCATGAATATATTGGAGTCTGGAGGCATCGCCAATATGATAATGTTCCAAACAAGGAAAATAAATGCCCAAATTGCAAAAAATAGAGCCCAGAGCTCTGTAGTAAAAGGCATCACAATATTAAGATATACTGGTTTTTGTTCTGATTTAGCAACTATATGAGAAATACATGCCTGATCATATGAGTAAGATGATTTCATTTGATTACTTGCAAATTTAACAAACAAAGATCCAAATATGTCCACATTTCCTTGCAAGGTTTCCCCATCAGTTATTTTTAAGGAACCGTTAACTTTTTTAACAATTTCCATGATTGGCCTGCTTTCGTAATTGTATGCAATACTTCGTCTTACAGTACTGAAAGTCCAGTCGTTCCTGGAAGATTTTACCAACACAACAATTTCATGTCCATGAATGTCGTTCAACTTGCTATTTAATATTCTTCTGTATTCTGATATTTCTTGTTTTTCAATTAACTTCTCTTTCTCGTCGAACTGATTGTATATTACAATGCATGCCTTTCCCTTGTTGGATAAATGTTTTCCAAATCGTTCAACTGATGTCTGTAACGAATCGCTGCAAAGGGACACTATAATGAAGTTGAGTAGCCGGTATTTATCCCAAGTAGCACTTATTTGAGAAGCTGCTGAACGCGGTGCATTTGCAGTCAATATTAGAGTGAAAGGAGAGTGGGGAGTCCAGAACGACAGAGACACGAACACCTCCAGCTTTTCCCAAAACACGTCACTGATATGGTTGGCAAACCAGAATACTCCGTGTGTACTGGCCATTCGCATTAGTGTTTCAGGAAAGATTGATACTAAGTTATGGTCCTCGTTCATTCTCAGAGAGATGCTGGAAATGTAAGTTGTTGAATGGAAGTGAGCGAGAACTTCATTTGCAACCTGGATGTTGGAGTCGTCCTGCACCACGAATGTCACAAAGCCCACTGTGCTCGAGAACACACTGCCAATGAAGTCTCTGCTAGCTTCTGTTATTTGACTTCTCGTAAAGATATCCTGAACCACATTTGCGTGAATAGCTGATACGTAATTCACAGGTTGACACAGAACATAAAAAAATATTTCGTAAGCCATTAGCATTTCCTTTTTTTTATTAATAACAAATTACACACCCATTAAGAATATAAGTTAGTTCAAAATATTCACACATCTATCGTCCTTTGGGTGACACCCGTTTCTTACCGTCCACCTTTTCCAGCAGGCAGGACCCGAAAACCAACTATCAGAGTTTTTAATGATCGCTCGTATTGATTGCTTTGTGTGTGCGTGTCGTGAGCGCGATGGAAGGATAAAATAACGAAACACTTCATATCCAGCAGAATAACTTTATGGTTTTTTCTGTTTGCAGATATAATCTACGATCATAGATCGATACTGTGCCAACGACGTATACCGCAACAACGCGGCTTGACAGTTTCTGTGCTTCTCAGAGAAGAGAAATTAAGGATTTACGCAAGGGAATAGCGCTTGGGAGGGAAGGTTGGTTTCAAACGACTCTCCCGAGAACCAGAATTTTTGTATAATTATCGCAGTACTACATTCTCGGATTGGGAAATAACCTTGGTGCCTCGCTGACATTACATAAGGAAAATACCTTGAGAATGCAATATACATACTTAACATGTACGTCGTGGTATAGTGGGTTCCATACGAACGCCATTTGTGCCCTAGCTGTAGGCTGTTCACGGTAAGTTTAGCGCTTTTGAAAGCCCTAATTAAGAACTACATCTATACACACTGTGTATTCTTCCACGACATTTACAGTTAACTTTACCATTGGCCCGATCATTTTTTTCGTCCATCGGTCAAGAACAAATGTAAAATGTTTACAAAGTAATTATTTTACTAATGTTTTTATTCTTACATTTATATGCATTAAAAAATTAGAGTAAAAAAACATATTTCAATATTTACAAATGTAAACTTAACTAGTGTAATTTAACGTTAACACTAAGAACTTCTTTATGCCCTTCGTTGCCAACTTACTGTGCAGGTGACCATCTATGTGCACGTTAAAATATACGCATGTAGAAGCAGTGGCTTTTTTCAAAGGTTGATTTCAAAGTTTTCACTTTACCGTGAAAAGCCTTTACCTACATGAAATATTCCTAAAGTGGTGTGATGCCAGAGCATGCAGGTGTGGTGCAGCGCTAGTGCAAGTGGACAATTCCTCTATTAAAGAACACTCCAGCCACCCGCATGTTTGCTCATTCTGTGTCCGTGGCCCGTGTTTTCATTCGATCATTGCTTAACTGAGATAGCCATTATTGAATGAACAAAATTTATGATCGACTAATGTAGGAAATGTTAGTACTTGTTAACAACGGAATAATTTATAGTTTGTAATCAATACTTTTGTATCAGTAACATGCACTTAGGAATCTTTTGCAGCTAGTTTAGCCACAGAACGGTGACACCATAGTATAAACCAAATTAGAGTTAATAATATAAGCATTTTAATTATCCTAATAATAATAGTCAGAGCAGTTTATACAGGACTGTTGAAATTTATATCCCGTATAAGGGACTTCTGAATGACACATGCTGCGGTCTTGCGGCATGACATGTATGATTTTGGGGGGATGCGTGCAGTAAGCATACAACTACCAAAGAGAAATCAAAACTGTTGTATTGTAGGGACCAATGCCATGTATAAAAACAGTCCTGCTGGTATTAAATTGTTCAGGTTTCCTAGAGATGAGCACTATAGTTTAAGAAGGAATGCTCGGAATGCGGCTGTAAAGTGCAACGCGATCGATGTATATCAATGGACTCCCAGTAAATATGCCCACTATTGAAACTGGCATTTTGTTAATGGTACACCAACAAGAGAATCTGATATACTTCGTTTCATATAAGAAGGCCAGATTCTGACATTCAGTGAGTCGCAACTTACTGTATACGAAACAAACAAAGCGCCATATACAAAATTCTGTGTCAGCTGATGCACGAACGTACAAAAGTTAAAATTACGTTGGCTATTCTGAGTGCACTGCCGACTCACATTAGACTAGCAGAAAATACGTGATAATAAAGAGTTCCTAGATTTATTAATACATTTTATTTTACGAAGTCACAAAACAATGGTTGTTGGTGTAGAAAACTAATATTTGTGATAATGTAGTAATGTATAGGCTTTCAAATAGAAACGCACAATAGAACGATACGACGTGGAAAAGTCTTCTGAAGTTGTGCTAACTTCAGAGAGCTTTATCACGTTGTGTCATCCCTCTCCAACCTCGCTTTCAACACGTCCTTGATATTAATTCTAAAAGCATACAGAAATATTGCATAATATTCTTGAATTATTTTTTCTAATAATTTGACGAAACGATACGAATTTTAAATATATTTCCAGCCCATAATATAAGAACCATCAACTTTAAAAAAGTCGCTATCTGTTGACCAAAAAAAGGGTTGCTCAAACTGCGCTGTGACGTGCTGTGCGCGCCATCTGTCGGATATTTTCCTAAGTATTATCAGCCAGAAATGAACCGCTTTCCTGCCCGATATATAACAAATTTATAAACAGATGCCAATAGTTATATTTTTCCACGAGCTCTGCATAATTTTTTAAGTAACATACACATATTTCGTGTACAACGATTTGGAGTACAAGTAATATATATTCGGCCGGTAATCGTTCGTCTACGTAAATTATACGCCATATTGTTCTCTAGAAACCCATCTTCTTGTTTCCATAGAAAGTGAGACACGCGTGAATAGTTTTTAAGCAATTCTAACGTTATTCCATGTCACATATTTCCAACTCGAATATATTAGCTATAACGTCCAGAGTGTGATAATAGATACAACAGACCGTCTCGCAAATGTTAACCCAAATTCACTATCTCAGGTAAATTTAAAAAAAGTTAGCAAATATTTAATTATTTGCAACATTTTATATTTTTACTTTTATAACCTACTTTTTTTTTGACCGATATCAGTCTTACAATATCTTAAAATTTGTTTAGCATTACAGTACAAAGGCAAGTGGATTAGCTGACAGCGTGTTGATAAAAAAAACAGCCCCGACTTGACAACCAGCTGATAGCGGTATGATACGTAGTCAGATTTAGTCAGATGTAAACAGTGGCGCTACTTTCGCAGACTTGTCAGAATCTGGCCTTCTTATATGAGATGGACTATACCTACGGGAGCACCGCACCTACCATTGCTTCACGTGTAAATCATAAGCGGGTCGTGGCAAAAAAGTTGTAACTAGCTACAAACATACAGAACACCGACACTGAATCCTTATCTCAGAAACAGTTAAATATTTATATTGTGTAGTTATTTTCAAACTAGTGTTCTATATTTGCTGTATACCTGTAAGTAACACATGAATGAAATTCAGTTCAGTAAGCTACAACTTAACACCGGATAATTTAACAAAATAGCATCTTGTACACTTTCTGAATGATGTGATTTGTAATTCTCTAATGCATTTTAAAAAATGTATGTTTCGTTTCGTTTGTACAGCATGATCTATCACTTTTTGTAAAAACAAACATGGTGTTTCATAATCTTTACTCTCGCATTCAGCTTTCAACACGTTGGTAGAAGTGCAGTCAACATGTTTTTTAGTTCATACAGCGTAATTTACTCCGTGGTTGAAGAATTGATATTTTCGGAAACTGCAAACTCTAATTTGCATTTTTTTCAAAATTATGACCCTCTCCCTTCGAATACAATAATAGGAAAACACACTGATNTGCAAACTCTAATTTGCATTTTTTTCAAAATTATGACCCTCTCCCTTCGAATACAATAATAGGAAAACACACTGATTTTCCTTTAAGTACTACCATGGTTATCTTTGAAGAGTCTCTCTTGAAATAAATAAACACAATGCAGCAATATGTTTGCAACACTTTGACTGACCTGCTTTGCATTCAAGTCGTCTGTCACGACGCCCTTTTATGAGTCCATGCGATATTAAATTAAACAAAAAGTTCCTGACATAACTAATGATCCTACTTACCTCTACATAGTTGTAAATTAATTTAAACGTCACTCTTAAAAGCGAACATGGTAGGTAGGCGTTTACATTTCTTTAAANTCTACATAGTTGTAAATTAATTTAAACGTCACTCTTAAAAGCGAACATGGTAGGTAGGCGTTTACATTTCTTTAAAAGCGATATAATTATAAATGTTACCAGAAACATTGCCCGGGAATCGAACACCCCTCGTACTCTAAGCTGACGTGCAACAAACTGCTTTGCGATGTTAGGATTCGAAGTATCAGTTTCGGTTGTAATCAGTCCTATATTTTGGTAGAAAGCATTTACTANTGCTTTGCGATGTTAGGATTCGAAGTATCAGTTTCGGTTGTAATCAGTCCTATATTTTGGTAGAAAGCATTTACTAACATGAAACATTTACAGGTTCGTAATTTTGAAAGAAAAATGTTTATGAGACACTTAAATCACGTAAGTTTACGTATTGTACTATAACTTTACTAGTGTGCCTAATTTTGTAGGAATCGGTTGATTTGTAACTGAGATATGTTACAAGAGTTTAATTTTCTCATAAATGACTGACAAAAATTGTATATGTCAGCACATTCTATGTTTGCCATAGATACTGCCAGCATACAAAGTTTAGTTGATAATGTTTAGGTTAAATTGCACACTAACCTAAAATATTTATATTGCTGTTAGGTATGTTGAAAATATGTAACTACCTTCTTAAACCATATAAATAGCGGACAAGATAGGTTCTGTGGACACTCATTTGATAGATGTTATATATACTGCCAACATACAAAATAAAGTTGAAATTTGTTTCATGCTTACGTAGATATAACATACTAAACTAAAATGTTTATGTGTCCGTCATTTTGGAAAACAAAAGGTATCAGCCAAACTTTAAACATGCCATTTTGCATGGCCTATCATAGTACTACTTGTCAGCTAAATTTTGTATGTATCTGTTAATTGTATTTCAAGGTATGGCTTAAAAATTTCCTTTGTTCANTACTACTTGTCAGCTAAATTTTGTATGTATCTGTTAATTGTATTTCAAGGTATGGCTTAAAAATTTCCTTTGTTCATGTTGCGCTATCTTATAAAATGGCTTTTTATTGCCATTTTTAATGCTTGTAAAAGATATTTTCAACATATCAAGTTTGGTAGAACTTGTTCAAACTGTATGGTGGACGGTATGGTGGATATAGAAAATTAACATAAAATATTTATATATTACCACCGTTTTGAATACAAGTGCTTTATTAATTTAAAACGCATATATTTTCATTGCCTAAATTAATATTACATACCATATATGGCGGGAATCGGTTAAACAGTTTCCAAGATATGATGTAAACGTTTTATTTTTAAAATGGTGTGCTATCTTCCAAAATGGGACACCAAGCACAATATCCGTCAGTAAATTCAATATCTACATGATTCACTGTCAATATACATAATTTGATTTAAATCGGTTAAATTTTTCCCGAGATATAACATAAGCTCCAAAATTTTAAAATCGCCGTTATTTTAATGCTAAAAATCAGACGTGGTCGAAAACTATAAATGTAGGATATATTTACTAAGTACTACGTGTGTAACGAGTTTAGTGAATATCGGTTCACAGGTTCAAAAGTAACTAGGTGGGGTCATACAGCCAGGCAGACAATCACACAATTACATATGCCTCTCACTCCAGCGAAAGTAGGCAAAAAATAAATGTTAATAGCCCCCACAGATTCCCTGCCTGATTTTCACTTTAATTAATGCAGTGCTTGTTTTGAAATATCAAAAATAAATAAACAATTTTAACTAGTCTTATTTGAAAACCGTAATTCCTTAAAGCATAGAGTTTGACAACTGTAGAATAGACATACATTACATTTCCTTAATTGTTAACACTCGTTTCTCTCAACCATTTGTCATGTATTTTATTCCCCAAACTTTCTTTAATATGAAGCTCGTACTTTCTCTTTAATGGAGGTTGTCGGAAGTTAGACGAAAATTGTATTTTCTGAAAGCCTACAAAAAAATCGTACACGTTTTCCCTAGCGACGCCATTGTATGGTTTGATGTAAGGTGCCTACTCGCCGTTCTCTACTCTCTGTCTTTACCGCCGTATTCTCTTGGGAAGTAACAAACTCAAATTTAAAAAAAACCAACACAGCTCTAAAAACAGACCGTTTGCAGTCTCCCTTCTGTTGCACAGTTGAGTTGGAAAATTAACATTTTTTAAATATATTTAAAATTGGGACAGTAGAAAGGAGCTGTCCGCGGTCTTGATATGGAAAGCCCAGTCGGCGGCCATGTTTGGTCGGGGAAGTCTGCCATCTTTGGTGGCGTCCCAGCCAGGGCTCGATGCCATGTTGAGTGTTCTTCCCCCCCACCCCCCTTTCGTGTGCAAAAATAATTTTAATTAAAATTATTCTATTAAGAATCAATTTAATTAACAAATTTAAATAAAAAATTTAAGTATTGGTAAGCCAAATGTTTGTTAAATAATTTTATCGGTTTAGTGTGTCATGCAGATCATTGTTCCATTTCTATACAATATCATTAATTTTAAAAAAGAGCAATCGAAAAATGTGGCCTAAAAACGATTTAAATAAAAATTTTATAATTTCGGGAATTCCACTTCTGTATCCAGTGCATCGCGGGACGTGATGTTCACCCCTCCACCAACGCAAAAACATGTAATCAAAAAAATTTGTAAAAATTAACACAAACCAACACCCATCCCCTTACCAAACACCACGAAACAACCCCTAAACCAACACCGACACCCAACCTCTCACCACACCACCCCACTCTTCTAGACAACTCAATCACCAACACAATCTATACCCATCCACCCTCTATGCCTCTCACAACCACAAACCCACCTCACCCTCCAACTTATATGCCCTAACGTCACCAATCCACAACCCTCACAAAAACCCTCAAAGCCTCACCATCACCCCCTCACCCGCAGGCATCCTGGCCTCCTATTACCACCCACTCCCCCAAAACCTCTCCTCTAACCTACTTCCTCCTCCTCTCATTGTCAATCCCTTTACCAACTACCATCATCACCTTCATCCGACTAAATCTGAAACCCTCAAAACCCCAACTACAACCCCCTCCACTTTCCACCATACCACTTCTTCAAACCCCTGGCACGCAGGATTCTAAAACTCGAGGATCATGTAATGTCATAACCCCACTCACTATGCCACCCAGTCATAAAAATCGATCGCAGCACATTTCCTCACAACAATTTTAAATTTGGTTTTTGTGTATTATGCATACCGTATATATATATATATATATACAGTATATATATCAGTAGCTATAACTATTGTATTTATGGTTTACTGCATACCTTCAATATCGAGAACTTATTCATATTTAATTTATGGTTGTTTTAATTTTAAGTACATTTTGAAAGGTAATAGACGTAATTTTTTTTTTCAGTTATATCTTTATTTTAAATTATATTATACCCACATTTTCTTAAGTCAGGTTGTAAGCAAACGAATTTTTATTGTCATATGCGATTATAATTTCCAATTTCTTAGTGCGAGGCTCGTGAAATTCATTTTGCAAGTATCGTTTCTAGGTCCAGAAAAAGATGCATGTATATGCCCTACGATCATTTATCGACATAGTGATTAGCTAAATTAAAAAAATATTGGCATCATAGTGCTTTTTTAACCAAATCAGTTTATAACAGGGGAAGAAAAGGTTTAGAGTAAAATATTAAAACTATTGTTGTTATTTTCTAATTTATTGAAATTTATTACTACAAAACTATTTATGTTTGTCTCCGTGAAGTCTGCATCCATATAAACGTCGCCTTCAGTTCTAATTCATTAAATACGAAACCAACTATTCGGGAACTCGTGAAATTCGTGCCGCCGTGCAGTTAACTTGAAGGCAAAGTCCTTGCAGCAGAAGCTACACCGATATGACACTGAAAGTTCCGTAGATGATACACTAGCGGTCCCAGATGGTTCAGCTGTCGTCACTTATGAAGGAGCAGGAATCATGGATGAATATGTATTCGTGGAAAGATATGTTGCTCCTTGTGATGAGGTGCCAGGTTCGTAGATCATACTGGTCGCAGAATATTTTGGTACTGGAGCCATATGGTCGAAATCATCGTCCATCACTCAGCCGACGGAGACTGCAAGAACTCTCTGTTACATATCCGGCATCAAGGCAACAATGAAGCCTGCAGTTTAACTTTGCACGTCCTTACATATTTACAGTAAGTATCGTTTCAGTAGAAAAGCGACCCACGCCATAAGCACAAATATTTAATGAGGTTAAGATTATCGTTAGAGCAACGAAATTGATGGTGCCATGTGGTGTGATGATGCGAAAATACCTTGGCGCAGTAACTGCAGGGTTAAGTTCTCTCAGGTGGTGGCAATAGGGGCGACGTTCCGAACTTTACCGGAGACAGGTCAGCCAAAGAACTGGATGGTACAGCATTAGAAACAGATGTTGCAGTAAGAAATGGTGCTGTCAGTTCGTCCAAAGTTTCAGTCGATCCCACTGAAGACGACTCAAACAAAGAAGTCGATGGCACTGTCGACATCATGCCTGAAGATGGCGATGGTGGCGCTGTTTCTGCATTTGTCCCATCTGAAAAACTCGATGGTGCTTCTGTTGGACCCACGGCAAAAGACTCCATAATATTGATGACAGATAACATCACATGCTGCGACAACCAGACAATCACCAAAATATTGATCAAACTNGATGACAGATAACATCACATGCTGCGACAACCAGACAATCACCAAAATATTGATCAAACTAAGCGCCATAAAATGAACCCAGCTACGTATATATCTGTCCATGACGTCATGGAAATATTACGGC
>NQII01012886.1:0-22356 GCA_002778355.1 Clitarchus hookeri
TGATGTATTGGAATTTTTCAAGAAATATAATGCCATGGTCAGAAACAAGTATACCCACAATGTAAAGGTCCTTCACACAGACAATGGAAGAGAATATATAAACAAAGCTTTCAAGACTATATGGATAAAGAAGGCATAATTCAAGAGTGTACAGCTCCTTACACACCCGAACAAAACGGACGGGCTGAGAGAGAACCACGCACTATTGTGGAGAGTGCTTTCTCTAGGCTGTATGCAAGAGATGTTCCATTGAATTTGTGGGTTGAGGCTGTGAACTGTGCAGTTTATATATTGAACCTCTTCAAGCCAGACTTCTAACATGACACCTTATGAGATCTGGAATGGAATAAAACCTCAGTTGGGTCATGTGAAAGTGTTTGGTAGTGCTGGGTATGTCCATGTTCCTGACCAGTTAAGAACAAAATTAGATAAGAAGAGTGAGAAAATGCTACTAGNGGTAGTGCTGGGTATGTCCATGTTCCTGACCAGTTAAGAACAAAATTAGATAAGAAGAGTGAGAAAATGCTACTAGGAAGGACGAGAATGGTCAGGTCATACGTTATACAGTTCGTCTGTGTGCACGTGGTTTTGGTCAAGTAAAAGGGGTTGACTATCGAGAGATATTCTCTCCAACCACCAGGTATGATTCAATAAGAATTATTCTTTCTATTGCAGCAAAGTATAACTTATAAATAAAACAATTTGATGTAAAAAACCGCCTTTCTTAATGGTTATCTTGAAGAGGATATATATATATATATATACCAGAAGATGTGCAGGAAAATAGTAATTATATTTTGAATTTAAATAAGTCACTGTATGGATTAAAACGGGTATCTAGGTGTTGGAACAAAAGGTTTAGTGATTTTTTAAAGAAATTTAGTTTCATACAATTTCAGGCTGAATAGTGTTTATATATAGGATTTTATAAAGGTGTTAGAGTATTCTCAATAATTTATGTTGATGATGCACTAGTAGTATCTGATAGTAAACAAGTTATTAAAGATATAATAAATTATTTAAAACAAGAATTTCAAATTATAGAGTTAAATTTAACATATTTTGTTGGCATGGGAATAGAGACATTAAATAATTGAATATGTCAAAGTAATTACATCAAGCAAGAAATTAAAAAGTTTTCTATGCATAATGCAAACCCTATAAGTACTCCAGCAGACAAAAATATTATCACAAAGAATGTAGATAAAAAAGTTCCAAATTTTCCATACAGAGAAGCTATCGGGTCATTGTTATTTTTGTGTTCCGTTTCTCAAGGCCTGATATATCATTTGCTGTGATTGTTTTGAGCAGATATGTTAATAACCCTAGTCAACAGCATATAAATACTGTTAAACGTGTAATAAGAGATACTTAATTGATACTAAAGATTATTGTATTAAATATGGAGAAAGCAGTGATCTCATAGGATATTCAGTTTCAAACTTTGCAGGGGATTTTGATACCCGTAGATCTACTACAGTTTACATTTTTCAAATTAATGGAGGACCAATCACTTGGTGCAGTCAAAAACAAAAGGCTATTGCTCTCTCAACTACTCAAGCAGAATTTGTAGCTGCCTGTGAAGCGGCAAAAGAAATACTGTGGTTGAAACAATTATTGTCAGAGTTAGGTGAGAATTATAAATGTATTACACTATGTGTTGATAATCAGAGTGCTATTAAACTAATTAACAACCCTGCTTATCATAAGAGAACAAAACATATAGATGTAAAATATAATTTTGTAAGGGAAAAGGTGGAGCTGGGCTTAATAAAAATCGAGTATGTATCAAGCAAAAATCAATTAGCAGACAAGTTAACTAAGGCCTTGCCCACTCAATTTTTTGCATATCTGAGAAATAATTTTTTTGTATTCAAAGTAATTTTTTTTTGAACTAGTAATGTTAAAATTTTTGTGGGAGTATTAAATATAAAAGTTTAACATTTTGTATTGTTCGAAAACAAATTGTTTGGTTGGCATAATTGTCACCTGTTTGATTGATATAACTGTCACTAGGCGACGCCACTGTAAAACAGCGCCTTTTTAGTACAACTGTGTATTTCTTGCTGTATCAATGTTATAGTGTTGTGAATAAAACGTTTATACTAGAAATCTCAAGTTTTATTACAGAATAAACCCATAAACCTCAACAGCCATTATCATCAATGCTGTATTCATGATAGTATTCACCTCCTTTTTCATCCTCACTATCAAGTTTACTTTCCTTTATAAGGGTCGTACAGTTATCATCATTATTTAGAGCCGACAACTGTTAATTTTGAAGTTCGTCGATTTCAGGTGAACGTCTTTCAAGCGTACATTCCACACGTACTGACTCCAACAAACCTCGTAGGTCTCTCATTCCGTCATTAGCATCAACTGTCCCATCATAATCGTCCATGGAATCAGTACCCATCGATGCAGCAGGTAGTATTGACGACATCATTTGCTGGCTCTCAAAAGACGAGTCCTTGCAGTTCTCGATTTAGTTCTTCAATATATTACCTTGCATAAACTGTATGTGCCCATTGTCGTAATGTTTTATTGCGCGAAAAAAACTCTTCGTACAGGCGGATCTCTTATGTGGCTGTGCATTTAGCTTTTGCTGAAGATTTTTCTAAATTAGCAACTCTGTTTTACATGTAATTTTCCAGAATTTGGAGAAGGTGCATCCATAGAGGTAATCTGTACAGTAGACTACGTACATTCATTGGCTTGCGTCATCTTCATTAAAAAAAAAACCGAAGTCCTTTCCACAGTGGCAATACATGTTTCTACTTGGCCTAGCTATTGCTTTATGTGTATATCTACTTAAAAGTACATTTAGTCAGTGAGATTTAATCATTTTTATGCCTCCAATAAACCAGACATTTTATCTAGTTCCTTGTTCACATAACCCTGCAGTTATATCTTCAACTGTTTCTTCCAGAAAAATTATTCGCTCACCTTGAAACCATAGTCACACTCAAAGCAGACAACTGCCTGTCAGACCAACCCATCACGAGACTGACCCCACACACACCACTAACACCACAATCAGCACCACATAAACGAGAATCAGCACCACAATCAGCGCTACAATCAGCCCCACTTAACAAAAATCATTACCACATGCACCACAATCAGCACCACTCACCACACACACGGCAATCAGCACCGCACTTAGCATCACAATCAGCACCGCCATCAGCACCGCGCTTAGCATCAAACACACAAAAAATAATGACTTCTAACGACACATAATAACCCCTAATGACACATAATGATCCCTTAAGTCACATAATGACCCATAATGACATATTAATGGCCCCTAACAACTTATAACGACCTGTAACTACCCATAATTACCTCTAACGAACCCTACCGACTCAAAATGACCCATGTGTTGGTGACCTTGACATTGACTCCAGTAACCTTTGACCATAAACCCAAAAATTCAAAAAAATCAAAAATGAACTTCAAAATTGCTTTTTAAATAATTTTTAGCAGTTTTTATAATTTTTTTGGAATTTTGTGGGAATTTTTGGGTACAAGGTCAATCATTATTGTGATCTAGGTCAAAGGTCAAGGTCACCAACAAATTTGCATTATGGGTCGTAAGGGGACGTTAGAGATCATTATGGATCACTAGGGGTCGTTAGGTCCCGTTAGGGGCGATTCATGGGTCATTTATGGGTCATTATCAGTCTTAATGGGTAGTTAGAGGTCATTTTTGTTGTGTGCTGTGCTAACTGCGGTGCTAAGTGTGGTCCCTGGTTGTGGTGCTGATTGTGGTGCTAAGTGCTGTGCTGATTACTTTGCTGATTACGGTGCTGCTTGTGGTGCTAAGTGCGGTGCTGATTGTTGTGTGTGTTATTGATTGTGGTACACATTGTGTAGATTGTGGTGCATGTGGTGCTGATTTTGCTACTGATTGATTATTATGCATGTGGTCCTGATTGTGGTGTGTGTCGGGTCAGCCTTGTGAAAGGTCGGTCAGGCAGGCGTCAGTTGTAGTTGACAATTGTATGTCAGTAGAGGAAGGTCAAGACTGACAACCAACATGGTCACTAAATCGACAGCACCTCTGGCCACTGAATCGATAATTATTACACTAGCATCACCTAGGTGTTGAAATTTAAAACAATTGACAAACGACAAAAAACAATATGGCGGGTTGGGTGCATTCGACAGAATGAGCAAAAATTATAGGGTATAGGAGGGGAATGTTAATACATTCTGATTGATTAGAGGGAGGTCAGTCGTCTGTTGGACATGGTGCTGTAGGAAACCTCCGGAAATGTAAGTTTTTGGAATTTTTTACGAATTTTCGGGTTCGAGGTAAAAGGTTACTGGGTTAAGGTCAAAGGTCAATATCACNAAGTTTTTGGAATTTTTTACGAATTTTCGGGTTCGAGGTAAAAGGTTACTGGGTTAAGGTCAAAGGTCAATATCACCTGGATCCGAGATGGCTGTATTAGTCAGTACGTAATATACTCGCTGACTTTAATGAATTTATTAGATTTGTACAATTTTTTCTCGGTTTTTGTTTTCTAGGTTATCCATGGTCACAATTATAGGTCAAGTNGAATTTATTAGATTTGTACAATTTTTTCTCGGTTTTTGTTTTCTAGGTTATCCATGGTCACAATTATAGGTCAAGTTCATGGGTCAAGATCAAGGCCACCTGGGTTCAACATGGGGGTTGGGTGATCTCATAACATGGCAGCTGGTCAGTTACAGTCCCTCTTCCTCTCTAAGCCAAAATATTAGAAAATTTAAATTTTTGTAATTTGTTTGCATACATTTTTAATTTAAAAAACTCTATATACTTTTTTATTTTTTAGCGGTTTTATAATTTGTTGGGATGTATTAAAATAATTCTGTAAATTTTTGTATTCAAGGTCACCCAAGGTTACGGTATTTGGGTCAGGGGCAAAGGTCAAGGTCACACATTCAACATGGTGGTCGGGTGACGTCACAACATGGCAACCTGTTCTCTCCGGCTCCCCATCCCTTCTGAGCACAAACATTCGACATATTTATTTTATAAGTTTTTTAATAAAATCATAAATAAATGTTAAATATTTTTTTTAAATTTTAAATGTCGAAAGTCACCAGGTCAAGGTCAAAGGTCAAGATCAATGTCACCGACATCTAACATGGCGGAAAATATGGTTGCCGGTGGACCCTGAATGACAGCATGAACAGCTCTGATGCTCCAAGCCAGACACCGATATCTCAAAGTCTCTATTTCCTTATATTGCTATTTTCTTTTTTAACGGCTTATTGAAACATTACTTTCCAAAATCATAGCTGCTGAGGTCAGTTTAATTTTTTTTTTATACAGCAGAGCAAATATTCACGCAGAAGAGGGAATTACTCAGAGCCAAATCAATGTTATTCTGCCGTGTTTTGTCGCTTCCTTATGCAATAGGAAGGCGAAAAACAATACAATATATATTCCTGAATCCATGCAAAGCCGGCACGAAATAAACTCGTGATTTGTGGTTTAAGGAGACTCCCTATTTGTCATACGTGTTTCATTGTAAGTAGATGTGACTATTCAATTTTTTTAAAAATGTATAAAATATTTTAATGTAAACTTTATTCCGAACAGAAATTAAAGTGAATAATTTGTTGCCCTTTCATAAATTTCATTATTGAAACATAATTTCAGCGTTGAAAAATATTAAATAGTAACAATATTTTATCTCTTGCAAAACACGGTTTTAAATTACAGCGAGAATGCGGAATTTTTTCTGAACAAACTGCTATATAAAACCATATAGTCGCCACTTAAAATTCTGAGGAATCAGAACACACGCGTAGCTTGTTTATGTTATTTTGCATCGCCGTTGCAATGCTCTTATGGCTGGACGTGACCTTGGAGTGTTTAACATTGTTTACTGGGAATTCTCTTTAAGCAGTCCTGGCCGCTATAAAAAATGCCGGACACGCAATTGTACAGGCATTCTTTCATAACTTCTTGCAGGTATAGGAGAAGATCTCCAAGGAAAGTTAAACGTTAAAATTTTCTGCCGCGACAAACATTATGTGCATTTGGCGATGGTAATAACTGTACAAAACGTATATAGCCACTTTATTTAGGCACTAGTTCCCATAAATAATGATTTATAATTATGTACGCTCTCGGCAATGGCTGGCGTTGACCTAAATTAATAAAATGTCAAGTTATGCATCTATTTAAAACAGCGTGGCGCACATACAATATTTTTATCCTGCAGAAGATGCTTGAAGGTCATCCAAAGAAACTCCAAATTCAATAAACATCTAGATTGCTGCATAATACCGAAAAATTGTTTCGAGAGAAAGAGAGAGAGAGAGAGAGAGAGAGAGAATCTCCAAAATACCGCGTATTAAATAAATTGGATCATTCCTTTGCAAACTAAAGCGGAAGGTAAATGTATAATTAATTCTAGCCATTCTTCTAGGCTTTTAAAACACGGGCATTTGAGCTGGAAATGTATACTCGAGGAAGGTAAAATAGTATAATTAAAGCAAACCCAGTTTTAAAAAGGTGCGGTTCTATATTTACTGTTATATTTTGCCATCGAGTTTTACCAAGCATCTGCGGCTCCTGAGTTATGAAACCGAGAGAATATAGAATAGTCAACAGTTTAGCACACTACGTACAATGTCCTAATACATGCATGAGGATAGCTAGGTTATTTTCACTTCGTAAATATGAATGACGCAATATTAAAAGACTAACTTCCAGTTTGCCGATAATTAGCCGGGCCGCATCGTCAGACAAGTGAAGGCGGACGGCGAGAGAGGGTATCAGAGAGAGCCACTGGTGATGGCTATAGTACATAGTTAGGAGCGCGTCTCCCCTCTTCCGAGGTCACTCCATCGATCCCGACCCTTCTGCTAATGAACTTCTGGGCGGCGCTCCTAAACTTTATCAACTGGCGGTTTTAATCGCCACTTTGTGCGGTAAGTATATTCGCAGTCGCGAAAATAAATTACCGCTGCACACGAAAATACCAGCGCGGAACACGCTTTCAGCTTGAACCACGCAATCGTGTATGTAGTTGATCAGGTGCTTAGAAACTGGCGAAACCTGTAGCATTACGGTGTAGGTTATCTACGGTGTCTTTAAAAAGCAACAAATTTGTTTTCAGCTCTTGGCCTTAACATTAGATATTCTGAAATCTTATAGTGTTTTTTCTTATTTAATAAATTCTTGTAATAAGTCATGCAATCTTATTGGAAAGTGTTCGCGTATACACGTATGTGTATTTAAGGTCTATCAACTCTTCTCCAAACTCTTCTACAGAAATTTTAATGCAAATTTTGTGTTTTAAATATGCCTTTTAACTTCGTTGCGACAGCATTCTATATTTCATTGTTTAGTGCTATGTTTCTGTAGCCAATATATTAGTTTGAACTGAACATGGTATTGATGAAGTGGCAACCTTATTAATAGAATATAGTGAAATTTTACTAAGAGTAAATAGTAAACGACTTTATTAAAATTAAATTTAAGAAATTACGACTGTTTCCTTAGCCACAATAATGAACTTATTAATTATACTAATGAACTCATCAAATACATTGATTAATAAAATACAGTGAAGTTGTATTTTAACACTACAGATGAAGCAGTTCAATATTTTTTGATGCGACGAGCTGAAATTCCATGAATGTTTTACAAGTTCACCTTTAGCATAGAAGAATTGCAATACAACGTAATAATTTTACTAACAAACAATTTTATGTAGTTACCGAAGAAGTACTTTGAAGCAAAAATGGTCGTTTTCTTTTATACTATGTGATATTTTTTACTTCTCTTTATTTTATCTGTTGGCTTTTCTGGGTTCAACAAACCTAGGCGATGTAATTTTTTTTTCTCTCTTATGTTTATGCAATGAAGTATAGCATGTGTTCATACATGAGCTGATTTAAAAAAAAAACCTAATGTTATTAATTAAAAAATGGTTTGCAACTGTTTAAGAAGTTGGTTTACTGATTTCGGAAAAATGTTTATCTGCCGAACAAAGCTGATGTGCTCTTTTGTAGTTGTCATACTATTGGTATGTTTTGTCACAAAATGCGTTTACGATGGAGTTGACTTATTCATATTTGTCACTTTCTGTATAGGCTAATTAATAACTGTAATGTGAGCACTTTTGAAAGCCGTCTAATTTGTAATAATAGTATATAAATATATTTTTTATTTCAGCCATAGATGTTAACTTCCAAGTGCGGTGGAATATACACACTGTGTGTATTGCCTACATGGTAATATTTATTATAAATGGTGGTTGAAGCACAAAAAAAAGGCTGAAAGGAAAAAAATAACTAGGACCTCAAAAGTGCTCACTCTACCGTGAACGGCCTATAATATGTTTACTCAATTGTGTCCAACGGTGATTGAGTATCGTAGTCACTATATACCCTTCATGTAGATTATTAAGTCCATTATAATTTCGAAAAGTATATTAATATTTTCCCACAGTTTACTACTATCCTAACATATCTGACACTTTCGTAATAATATTTATAAACATACATCACATCAAACCATTTCAAAGACATATCTTGTATTCCTTTTTTTAATTGAACTTGTCAATGACTGTCATCCAAACAGTGCGATACTCAATACGCTGTTACAAGTTTTTATAAGTTATTTCTTACCTTTTGTTTAAAGTACGTTATTCTACATCGTAATAGGCTTATTCGTTAATTATCATGTACGCTAAAAATAACAATAACAGCTGTAATATTTATGTAGTCTACTCACAGTTTCTTCACATTTTTTAAATTAAACTTTTGAAAATTCACCCCATGTATGACGTTTTTGGTTGTTTCATAAATATGTCATGTGTCACAAGCGTTTTATACTTCTGATAACATAAAATAACCTTATTTTTGTTTAAATTTACGTTTTACTCATATTTTATCCATATATTATATTATTTTATTTCCAATTAATATGAACAAAACTAGAGATGAAATAGGTGTTTTGGTAATGCCTAATAAAAAATAGTTCCAAAGCGGTGAGTTGCTCCTTTGCTGTAACTTTCTAGACTCGGGTAAGCTTAGTTCACATGAAGTGGATTAATATCCTGGAAGTAGAACTTTGGCAGGGCTTCAGAAAAGTTGCAAGTCACCTAGAATGAACTATATATTTTTAGTCTAAGTAAGTGATATTTATAAATATAAATGAAATCCATATGCCTTATACACACTTCCCTTCTGGTATCCCTGCTCACAATACTGGAAGGTCGGGAGCAAAATAGTTTTGAACAGAACTGTCTTTTGAAGTCTATGGATGCATTGGCATATCCTTTACGTTTAAGTCCATCTGGAACTCACTATTCATAAAGCTGATTATGTTAAGACGTCTACAATTCACCTCGTAGCATACAGTGATGACGTAAAGAAAAAAATTTTTTTTTAAATCTGTAATTATGCCAAAATCTGCTTCTAATATTTACTTTTAAGCCGTATAATTAGTATGCTGTTTAGGTTCATTAGTACAGCGAAACATGGTTATGATAGCGTGACGAATACCATTCAATATGTAACTATTTAAATCGTGGAAGTAGCTGTACAGAAGAACTTTGTTACAAAACCGGGCTTTGCTAACGTTGCCCCCTCCTCCCAACCCCGCCACCTTGCTGTGTCTGAAATTCTGGCCAATGTTTAATTTATATGGGCAGTTTTTTTATGTTAAATAAATGTAGGCATTTAAAACAACATTTTTTTAAAATGACATTCAATTAAAGAAGTCGAATCTAATTATTTTGATTACGAATATTCTATACACAGTGTAGTAAAATAAATGTCGATAAAATTTACAGCTTTTAACAAAAACGTTGTGAACATTTTTAAAACCAATAAATGTAGAAATAGCTATAAGATATATTTAATATATATTTTGGACTATTTCAACACATGTCAACATTTTCATTGCTCTGTCGATGCAGCTGTCCACGTTGAGTAAATTCTCGGAACTGATGACTCACCTGCTATTGGTACAAACCTCTTGGGTTTGTTGGAAGAGGTTTTCAGCGGTTTTCAAAGTGTCAGTTTTACTGCAAGAATGTTTCTGTAGCTCTAGAAATCGTACTTTTGCATAAGTAAAAATGCAACAAGTTTATAAAAAACATTTTGTTCAAGTTCTAACATTTCTATTATTAAGTAAATTTGAATTTCTGTTTACAAAATTGTTTTACCGTGCACCTTTCTTGTGTGTGGTAATTACCCGGACATTGACCGTAATCTGTTTTAAAGATTTCATTGACCTCGTGCCATTGTAATTCCAGAGTTAACTGCCCAGTAAATATGGTTGGATACTTCCAGTTATGGAGATTTATAATGAATTGGCCTCTATACATGGCGAACATTATACCAGGAATCCCGTCACACCTATTACTGAACCGCACATTACGGATTACTCCTGAAGTAATGTTTTTATCGATGTTGCGTCGAGTAAATGAGTATGGTGTAGCCTGTACGACCTTTCGCTGAAAACTTTTGTCTCTTTTAAGTAACAAAGAAGTTCTCGTTTTGATCTATTACCTTATTCAGACCCAATGTACACAATTGTGCATATTACGCACGTGTAGGTAATTTTTATTATATACTGCACACCGCGAAACTCAATGCCCAATGATCGTACCTATGGGTTAATGATTCACAAACCGTCTTACTGGTCAAAATCATAATTGGTTCATGTAACTGTACTCGAACATACAGACTACAACTCATTGATTGTGGCAACGAAACAAGTGTTCTATCAACTCAAGTACAGCACGCATCATAATTGTTTTTGTTTGAAACACTTGAAACCGTATATTAAAGTGAGTCTGAAAGGGCTACGGTCTTACTGTTAGTGACTTAGTGACAGTATATGCCCAACTTTCTGAGGAATTAAATTGCGAGAATTCAGGCTACATCTACAAGCTGCTACGTATCTCGTGGAAAGTGATACTGATAAAGGTTTAAGGCCTCGGAACAAGGGGAAGAAATATTCAGCTTTGGCTTATAATAAATTTCCTACTGCATGCTAGTAGGCTAATCGCGGGAAATTACATGGCACACAAACCTAAGCCTTTATATAAAAGTGGCACGCATATCCACAATTTACCTGACATTCTAACAAACAATTTCATGCCAAAAGGTGATATTGGAAGTACCTTGTCCCTAAGCCTTGCCTTCCATTCTTAGAATTATTATTGATTATATTATACTAATTGAACACTTTTGAAAGCCTTGATTACTATCTACTTTCCTTCTAATTTGTGTATTCCCGCCATACGTAATATTAAGGTTAAATCTACTCATGTTGGGAACAAAACGAAATTTATTATGGAAGAGTTAGGGATAGGGAAAATTTCCGCCACTATGTGCGCTGGTATTCCAAAGAAGTCACTTTTAAGATGTCAGTAAATTTATAGCTTCTATTTATTTGTATGTAAAAGTTGGTTTTTGATTCTAATTGTGATATACATACACTTGCCGCAGCGAAATGTTAAGGATTAACTTTATTTCGTAACTACATATTTTATTCACGCCCTACAGTGGTGTTTACAAGAGCAAAGAGTAAAAATTCGTCTCCTTTTGGGATTGAGCGTTCATAAGCAAGCTTATTTCAATGGATAAATGTTAAGTGCAAAATAAATGTAGCTGTCATCAAAAGGAACTTTGTGCATTTCTCTTTTCCCTTAAGGAAACTGCGTAATAAATCCCTACAAATTAAATTTTTTTACCAATTCACTATTATTTTCGATTCATTTGTCATATTTAAACAAAGTAATTGTGTAAGCCAACGTTCTACTAAATCCAGTTTACAACAGGATATTAAACAACAACATTCTAGTGCGAAGAACAAAGTTAATTCTTTACACAGGTTATAAAACAATACAAATCGTCTGATGTTACACGATTAAAATTACTTTATGAAAAATGCAGTTATCCCATTTACTTACACAAAAAACGGAAAAAATCCGATATACATGCGATACCAGCGCACCCTGGAGATGAAAATATTAAGTTGCCGAACTTAACGCATTGAGGTAACCAACCTGTGTAGAACAAATCTTAGTAATGTTAACATTGCTCTGAGCCTGATTGCTTTATTCATGTGCCAACCAATTGAAACCACGGAAGTGTATGGGATGTTAATGCGTTTCTCATATGTCAATTCCTACTCTATAAAATAATATAATGTAACTTCAGTGCCTATAAATTGAAACATTATAGGGCTCCTGGCAGTACAACGTCAAATTTGAGAACTATTTTTTTTATAAATTCGCTGACAGCTTTACTAAGAGCTGGTATGCCGGTGGGTATTTTAGCACGTGTGTAGTTAAAAGGCATTGATTATTTTTTCAAAAGTTGTTTTCAAAAAAGCTCACTTCACCGTAAACATACTTTACTTATTTCGTGAACTTCCACGTTCACGAGGCCGAGTGACTTTTTGAGAAAACAATAATCTTTCATAATGTTTCAAGAACTGTAAATTCGTTCCATTTAACATGTTCAAACTGTTTGAGCACAAATCGTGAGCGTTCGAAGTAGTAACCGAATTCTGGGCAGAACAGACCATCAGGTGGATTATTTATAGCGCAGAAAGAGGCTAATAGGGGAAGAAAATGTTCAGATGTTTACGCAGAATATTGTCGCCTGGTCCGAATTTACGTCTGTTTCGTGAAAAACCACCGTTTCCGCGTATCTTCATTAATTTCTCTAGACTTTGCGAAGGGCCGGATTTACCAGAGTGCCAACCCATTCAAGCCGGAGTTTGCCTCGTTTGTCCTCACACTCTTCCTGAGTGTGGAGTTCACAACTTGGACTGTTCCAGGCCGGAACGTCTGCTAGTCTCTCTTCGACTTCCGCCGGAATGGCAGGGTAAAGTTTCCCTTTCCTCCGGTTATTCATGAGTCCACCCACTACCTTACCTCACACGACCAGTGACCGCCCCGTGCCAACCTCCCTCTATAGTACAAGCAGGGATCACTGTTCCAGACCAGTGACATTTATCTGGAAACCAGTGGGAAAACTGCTCTACTCAAATAACTTCAGTTGTATAGATTGCTTCAGTGACTGAAATTTACTGTAATAACAGTGATTTCTTGTAGCGTATAGTCTGTTATATAAATTGATCAGTATAATGAATCTCGGTACATTAAACTAGTAACTTATTAACTGAATTTTCACTGAGAAGAGTTGAAGGCCTAGAAAAGAACTAGGTAGGTAGTTTTGAGATAATAGAAGATAAGTAAATATAAATTTCACTATTTTTTTTTTCTTCAAAAAACCGAGATGTTAAACATATAATATACGTGAGATAATAACGTTCCTGTGTTAAAGGAAAATGTATTTCAAAATATAATAAACTGTTCCAATACATTTTGGTCGGAGTAGCTACATGTTTATTTCTCAAAAAAAAAAAAAAAAAAAAAAACGTTTCTTAATAGTTATGTTATTAACAGATTTATTTATCAATAATTCATATATAAAATGTGTAGTGATTTAAATCATTATAGTTATGTGGAAAGTAAAGTTTTTAAAATTATTTGTAACATGTGTTACGTAAAACCGAATTTCTACTTTTAATGTTAAATAAACTCGAGTTTCAACTATTAAAATTATTGTTTCCCCCTACTACCACAAAATAATATCACAAACATACATTTCAACTGAAAAAATTTTGAAAAATCAAGAAAGTCGTTATATGTATATTTTATAGGTAAATTCTGTATCTTTATAACTCAGGCATCTGTTACGCACCTCACTCATTGTAGAATAACATGTCGAGCGGGTGAAAATACTGTTTCTTGAAATTCTTCACGTCACGAGATTTAGTGCAGTAATTCGAAGGTAAGAATTAAGAATTACTTCAGAAGGGAAAGAAAGAGGAATATCACTTTTTGTAAGGCGAACTTAAACATTATTAATCCATTATGTTTTCTAGACTGAGCGAATTTTCCTTAGCGTGTGAGCATTGAAATAATATGTCTTGTGAAATAGCGAAATTGTCTTTGTGCATGTTTAGGACACAATCTTTTGAAAAGCCTCCTGAAATCGAAAATATTTCTTGAATAATTTCATGCACAATAAATTCCTTGAAGTTTGTCTGTACATATGCAACTTGCTTGGCAGATGCACTCTCCGATGTTAACATTTCTTCTTATTTGTAAGTCACAGTGCAGAGCGTTATGCTCTGGTTTATAGTAATACATTTATTTTTATTAATCATTTGCCCTTTTAGTACTTGAGTCAAACTATACTACATGTTTTTATTATTATTTTATGTTCTGATAGCTGGGTCTACCATACTGTATGTAAATACAAGAAACAGAATTTTTTACTGTGCTGTTTACAAAAAATAATTGAAATGTTTCTTTCTGTAACAGTGCTGTCTTTCGTATTTCATATTATGGCTACCTTTACAAATTTCGAAGATGTGAGATGCCTCTTGAAATATACCTGGAGATAGGGTGGTGACGTGTCGATACCTAGCCATAATTTACAACTATATACGAGCATATGCGCGAACAATTTGTTGGAGAGGAACTAGGCAGACACAATATCTATCTTCTTCATCCCAGCAAACAAAAGACACAGGTAGCTCTCCCAGTCTGCAACTGCGACTTTGTTCTGTGCACCTATCAATGTCGTATATATATTTTTTTTTCTTTCNCTTTATTCATGTGCCAACCAATTGAAACCACGGAAGTGTATGGGATGTTAATGCGTTTCTCATATGTCAATTCCTACTCTATAAAATAATATAATGTAACTTCAGTGCCTATAAATTGAAACATTATAGGGCTCCTGGCAGTACAACGTCAAATTTGAGAACTATTTTTTTTATAAATTCGCTGACAGCTTTACTAAGAGCTGGTATGCCGGTGGGTATTTTAGCACGTGTGTAGTTAAAAGGCATTGATTATTTTTTCAAAAGTTGTTTTCAAAAAAGCTCACTTCACCGTAAACATACTTTACTTATTTCGTGAACTTCCACGTTCACGAGGCCGAGTGACGTTTTGAGAAAACAATAATCTTTCATAATGTTTCAAGAACTGTAAATTCGTTCCATTTAACATGTTCAAACTGTTTGAGCACAAATCGTGAGCGTTCGAAGTAGTAACCGAATTCTGGGCAGAACAGACCATCAGGTGGATTATTTATAGCGCAGAAAGAGGCTAATAGGGGAAGAAAATGTTCAGATGTTTACGCAGAATATTGTCGCCTGGTCCGAATTTACGTCTGTTTCGTGAAAAACCACCGTTTCCGCGTATCTTCATTAATTTCTCTAGACTTTGCGAAGGGCCGGATTTACCAGAGTGCCAACCCATTCAAGCCGGAGTTTGCCTCGTTTGTCCTCACACTCTTCCTGAGTGTGGAGTTCACAACTTGGACTGTTCCAGGCCGGAACGTCTGCTAGTCTCTCTTCGACTTCCGCCGGAATGGCAGGGTAAAGTTTCCCTTTCCTCCGGTTATTCATGAGTCCACCCACTACCTTACCTCACACGACCAGTGACCGCCCCGTGCCAACCTCCCTCTATAGTACAAGCAGGGATCACTGTTCCAGACCAGTGACATTTATCTGGAAACCAGTGGGAAAACTGCTCCACTCAAATAACTTCAGTTGTATAGATTGCTTCAGTGACTGAAATTTACTGAAATAACAGTGATTTCTTGTAGCGTATAGTCTGTTATATAAATTGATCAGTATAATGAATCTCGGTACATTAAACTAGTAACTTATTAACTGAATTTTCACTGAGAAGAGTTGAAGGCCTAGAAAAGAACTAGGTAGGTAGTTTTGAGATAATAGAAGATAAGTAAACATAAATTTCACTATTTTTTTTTTCTTCAAAAAACCGAGATGTTAAACATATAATATACGTGAGATAATAACGTTCCTGTGTTGAAGGAAAATGTATTTCAAAATATAATAAACTGTTCCAATACATTTTAATCGGAGTAGCTACATGTTTATTTCTCAAAAAAAAAAAAAAAACGTTTCTTAATAGTTATGTTATTAACAGATTTATTTATCAATAATTCATATATAAAATGTGTAGTGATTTAAATCATTTTAGTTATGTGGAAAGTAAAGTTTTTAAAATTATTTGTAACATGTGTTACGTAAAACCGAATTTTTACTTTTCATGTTAAATAAACTCAAGTTTCAACTATTAAAATTATTGTTTCCCCCTACTACCACAAAATAATATCACAAACATACATTTCAACTAAAAAAATTTAGAAAAATCAAGAAAGTCGTTATATGTATATTTTATAGGTAAATTCTGTCTCTTTATAACTCAGGCATCTGTTACGCACCTCACTCATTGTAGAATAACATGTCGAGCGGGTGAAAATACTGTTTCTTGAAATTCTTCACTTCACGAGATTTAGTGCAGTAATTCGAAGGTACGAATTAAGAATTACTTCAGAAGGGAAAGTAAGAGGAATATCACTTTTTGTAAGGCGAACTTAAACATTATTAATCCATTATGTTTTCTAGACTGAGCGAATTTTCCTTAGCGTGTGAGCATTGAAATAATATGTCTTGTGAAATAGCGAAATTGTTTTTGTGCATGTTTAGGACACAATCTTTTGAAAAGCCTCCTGAAATCGAAAATATTTCTTGAATAATCTCATGCACAATAAATTCCTTGAAGTTTGTCTGTACATATGCAACTTGCTTGGCAGATGCACTCTCCGATGTTAACATTTCTTCTTATTTGTAAGTCACAGTGCAGAGCGTTATGCTCTGGTTTATAGTAATACATTTATTTTTATTAATCATTTGCCCTTTTAGTACTTGAGTCAAACTATACTACATGTTTTTATTATTATTTTATGTTCTGATAGCTGGGTCTACCATACTGTATGTAAATACAAGAAACAGAATTTTTTACTGTGCTGTTTACAAAAAATAATTGAAATGTTTCTTTCTGTAACAGTGCTGTCTTTCGTATTTCATATTATGGCTACCTNCTATTGTTGAACACTTCTGGAAACACTGTCTGTGCTAGTTATCGCTGTTGTCAGAAAACTAGGAGTTTGTAGTGCATTTGTTTGATTTAGACTTGCTAGGCATTTAACTAGACATCTGCTCCATATGATTAGACCTAAGTGGTGAAATACTTTAATGAGCAAACTTGGACCTTAATTCATTTTTTAAATTCTTCAAATTAGATCCTATACGCAGGTGTATACACAATTGCCTTTTACATGTGCTCAGCAAACACGAATTATTTTTCCTACATCGGTAGTGTGCGATGTCTCGCAGAGCTTTGTTTGAAGTCAGACTGTTTATGAGGAAAGGTTTCCTTTTCTCAACTTGCAGGTGTGTATTTACTTACATTCGCACATGCAAGTATACACATGTGTTCATGAGGCGTCAATTGCTTAGTAATTGTCTTTGTAAAAACATAATTAGCAACATTATTAGTTTATAAAGAAGTTAATGAAGTCCATTTACTTCAACGAATAAAGTAAATACTACGGGTAACAGTGTTTTCATATCTAGGTTGAAAGTGCTATACACTGAGAAAAAGTCCAACAGAATATTTGTTTGTATAGAGCCAAAAATATATTTATTTGCCCCAACTAAATATTTTGTTCAGTAAACTAAACATGAAAAGCAGCAAAATTAATTTTGTTCGTCTAACTAAATACATCTTTGAATAAACAAACCCTGTGTGTTGGGCCAAAAAAATATACTGTCAACAGAATATATTGTTGAATCAACTATATATATTTGTTTGGCCACTAATTTGATTTCCTTCGTTTGAAAATACAGCTTGGGTGTTTATTTGTGTTTTTTTGTAACAGGTGGGATTATAATAGTGTTTGTTACTGACTTTATTACTACTTAATGATGTCATTAACATCGTAGTATGAAAAACAAGTTCAACAGGAAACTTAAAAGTAAAGCTGTTATACTTTAAATATTTATTTGCACACGTTGTCCTATATTTGAAATTATTAGCTAAGTTTACTAGTAGGTTCTAATACCCGTCGGACTTCCAATTTTCTTTATGTTAACCTAAATTATTTAATGGACGTAAAGTCAAACAAACCTTTGGTTGCACCAACCAAATCCTTGTTTCGTGCAACCAAACAAGAACAAAAAAATTATTTGGTTACAACAACAAAATACTTAATTGCTCCTGTGTAAAAAATGTATTAGTTTGCGCCAAAAAATATTTGTTTGGTTGAGATCGCGTGTTGTAACGAACAGCTACTTTGCGACTCTCTCCTGAGTGAGAGCGAAGAACCTTGTACAAGTCGCCGGTAAGTGGCGATTTCGGAAGGGCTTTGTGCATTTCCAGGCGACGTCAATGGGTCCCATTACAACTCGAGTTCAGTGAGTGGCGGGACTAATTCCAGAGGGTCAAAGGCACTGGCTGAGTGCGTGTGGCGACTGCTTCGTCTACTTTAGTGGCGCCAGCAGAGCAGAGTACACCGTCATATCACGTCGTCATTTCCAATAACACATATCGAGTCATCTTGGAACAATGACAAGCTGTCTTCATGGCGATAATTTAATATTCAGGCACTTGTGGACAATGCTGATAATGTCTGCCAATTACTTGCATTCAAAGAGGTGAAGTGCGTGCTAGGTGTCTACAAGCCAGAGCAACTTCACAAGGAAGGGGATAGTTTTACTAACGAATGGGATCAATTTGGTATTCCACGTGTGGTGTACACGGTGAAGGGCATTCAAGCATCTTAACTATAGTGTACAATTTTAGCGTATTTCATCATTATTTTCGGGTGACTAGAAACAATAATCGGAAAAAAGCGTGATGATAGGGACAAATGACTTGTAAAAAAAGGGTGATTTTAGATAATTATATTTTTTCGTGCAAATCTCAAAATTCAACAAATTTAATACGTTTGAATGAAACTGAAAATAATTTACCACGTTATTAAATTGTACTAAATAATTTTTGTTGAAATTTTGATATGACCTTTATCCTATTTAAGTATCAGTTTTTGAGATAAATTTTTAAGTCAAAACAGCAGTTGAACCAAGTGCCTAGTATTAAAAGTAAAAAGAAAGTGCAACCTGTCACCACTGTATTTTAGTTAACACCAACAGAAATAAAAAACTTAATGGAAATATAACTTTTAAAAATTTTGACGAACCAAAACTTTTAGTCAGATTTCTCATATTTACGCTAAAAAAAATAAGTCAATAAATTGCCGATATGACTAATGAGCCTACTTTACTCTACAAGGCTGCAAATAATGATGATGAAGATCTTAAAAGCATAGAAGGTAGGTAGACTTTCACGTCTTGATGACAGAGATATTATTAGAGATGGATCCAGAAGCATATGCATCACTAGTGAGACAATTACAAATACACACGTCCTTTACGGAACTTCAACTCAGAAACCCTCGTATCCTAAACTGGTATGCAACCAACTGTATTACGGAGGAAGGATTAGGAGCATCAGCTTAGGTTGTAACAAGTATAATGTTTTGGTATACACTATTTATTAACGTGAAATATTTACAGGGTCGTTGTCTTGAAATTAAGTGTCTGAGCCACTTAAATCATTTAAGTTTACATGGCCAACTGTAACACTATTTATGTGCAAATTTTGGTAGTAATTGATTTATTGTTTCCGGTTATATGGCATAAAAGTTTCATTTTCATACAAAAAAGGCGATCAAAAATGTTATCTGTATAGGCATATTTGATACTTATAAAGGATACTGTCGACATACAAAGTTTGTTTGAATTTAGTTAAAATGTTTGATTGATATAACATACTAATCTAAATTAATTACATTACAGCCATTAAAAAAACCTTACCTACTTAACAGTATATTACATGGCATACTGCGACATTACTCATGTGCAAAATTTGGTGGCAATCGCTAGATTTGTTCCCGAGATATAGCATAAAATCTCTATTTGCTCATATGGTTCTATCTTCATAAACGACGGAAAAAAGGGATAATTATTGGTACAGTGGTAGTTCATCGCAGGTAGTGCTAGTATATAAAGTTATATTCAAATTATTTGGGACATATTGCATACTAACCTAAAATACATATGTAGGTACATGGCTGTTATGTTGAAAATCAGTGACTACTCTCTTAAGTCATATGAATATAAATAGGCTAAAAATGTATAACTTCACGCCTTAATTTGGTGGTGGTCAGTAAACTATTTGTCTGAAATAAGACATAGAAGCTTAATTTTCCAGGTGGCGCTAACTTACAAAAAGGTGGACAAAGAGTTTATATATATATTAGCTAACTTGTTTTCATAGCTACTGCATGCATTTAAACCATTCGCGGTTACTTCAAACTTTTCATAAGCACTGCCTAAATCTACTTCTAGTGTATCCCTCCACCTTAAGCAAACAAAGTTTAACCGTTCTAGAGTTGTAAACCAAAGGGTCAGCTCATCGCAATCGTTCGCACTCAGTGTGATAATATTTTGCATAGGAACTATTTCTTACTAGTCATTACCAACACACCTATTTTCTCTCTAGTTTTGTACGTATTAATTGTAATTGAAGTATTATGATGTGTTAATAAAATATAAGGAAAACGCAAATGTAACCAAATATAAGATACTTTTATATTAAGATAAGTATAAAATGCTTGTGATGCACGATATATTAAGGAAGCAACTAAGCACGTTATACATCGGGTGATTTTTTGTTGTTTCCTAATGAAATGTTGTATCACAAGCGTTTTATAATTGTGTTAAAATTAAAGTAATTTGTTTTTGGATAAATTAAAATATAATTTACACTTTAAGTATTGATAATATTATAATAGTTAATTTATGATTAATATGAACTAAAACAGTGAGAACATTTGTACGTTGGTAATGTCTAGTAAGAAATAGTTCCTATGCGAAATATTATTACACTGAGTGCGTACGAATGCGGTGCGTTGCTCCTTTGGTGTAATTTTCTAGTCTAGGATAAGCTTTGTTTGCCTGAGGTGGAGGAATATCCTGGTATTATAAATTTAGCAGGGCTTCAGAAAAGTTGCAAGTAACCGAAAATGGACTATGCTTTTTTTTTACTAGTCAATGAGTTGTCCAGGGCGTGTAAAATCTACTGTGCTCGAATCAGGTAGGGAACACTAGAATATACCGGCTTGATTTCTCGCCTTCCAAGGAAAGAATGTGCCAAATGCACGCACTCGTGCGATGTTATTCAAGCACTGGAAAAGAAACACGTATCTTACACGCTGATCACGAAAAATCCCTGCGACGAACATTCCGATCGGTAAGCAACGCCTGTTCTCTCAGAGAGAAAAAAAAATAACCCCGGTGGCTTTGCCGAGCAAACGTCGACGTAAACAACGTTAAACAGTCTTGTATTTGCCAAGAGGGTCGTTTCAAACTGTTTAGCCGTGGCGGTGAATACATTTTAGCGTTGGGATGATAAATTTGCGACCAAACCTTTTGTAATCTGACCTCGTTTTAAACAGCGTGGCATTCGGACACGAAGCCGGACAGCAACACTCGACAAAAGGACGAGGAGACTAAACTGCTGAAACACTGCAGTTGGCAACGGGACGGCAAAGGCCTCCTAGAATTCTTACTTTGTTGAAATCGAACCTTTTTTATAACGAAAAAGAATGGATTAGTAAATTTTGCAAAGAATTTTCTCACTCATTCAGCAATTATTTATATAAATATCTTGCAAAAAAATTTTATGAAGCTTTTCAAATGAAGCTTTTTTCAAATCCTTCAACAGTTCGGAATATAAATTTACATAGGTGTAGAAGGAGTGCTTGCCCAACATAGTTTTCCTTGATTTACGACACAACATGTCTGAAATTCTGTGGGCTTTTAGATGGCCTCCATTCTTGGCCGATAATAAATTTTATTTATTTAATACAATACGTATATATGTTACACACATCAACAAAATAACATAACTGATTATTTGTATAACATAAATTAATATAAAGTGAATTGCTAACATAGAGCTCTAATTAAATTTCGTAGTGTTCATTATGAAAGATAGCGGCATTTCCTCGCAGTCGGTTCGTATTATTCAAGAATCTGTGTGCGGGACTTAAAATGTTGCATTGTGGCTTTAGGTCTATAGATTTCGTGAAAACATAGAGTTAGCAAATATTACAGACATGAACATCTTCTACGTAGAGATTTATTTTATGTTCGGTTAAAATGCTGTTCATATATACACGTCAACAACGCCCTGGCATATTGGTTTTTTCGCTACACACAAATAATTCATTACAATGCTTCTTCCGGGAAAGAACAGTAGTTTTGATTCATACGGACCATTTAGGCTGAATCAGAACATTTCCTACAAACATTAAAATCCATATTATACACTTAAAATTGTTAGCAAATGTGGCGTTTGA
>NQII01012887.1:1871-21141 GCA_002778355.1 Clitarchus hookeri
CACGATATTAGGCAGGTGTACCAGTTTTTTTGGCTCTTCAGTGTATATATTGGCAATCACCAATGTAGTGCTTTTAAATATTTTGTCCAATTTTCGCATTTGTGGTGTTTCAAGACTAGTGTCATGGCAAGGCCAAGGCCGAGATAAATTGTCAATGCAAGACACCTATGAGACTGCTATTACCTAAGTAGAATGTTAGAGAGTTCAAACAAACAAAATTTAATATTACAGCCATCTAGCTGTAATGACGGAGTATGGGTGCCAAAATACATTTAGGTGATAACCTGCATATTTATTTTAAATAGTTTTTTTGTGTAGTTTTCTCGGATTTCCTAGTATTTGATGTTTTGACTGTCAATGTCTACAATGCATGAAGTCGAAGGCAAACGGCATAGAAACCAACTTACATACATGAGATAGGAGCAATGTTAACGAAAGAAAAATGTTAGCTGTCCGACTGTAATGACAGAGCACGAGCATTGTGCTGGCGGGCAACCACGTATAGTGGGGACCATGACTGGATTAGTTAAGGTTGCCATCCGACCGAATGACAGAGAATGAACTACGAGAATCCAACATGGCGGAGTTGATTCTAATCCTACAAATGAAATCTCTGCGCCAGAAACCACTGTTTTATCTAGTAATGTGAGATAATATACCATACATTATGAAACGTTGATCTGTATCATACTGAACGTTCTTTTATTGCTTCTATAAAAAAACTATATACGCACATTGTTCTTACAATGTAATACTTGATATCGTATCGGTAAACAGATAATATCCTTTTAGATATAGTTGTTTACACAAGATGCATAATTCGCTGATATCTGCAGACAGAGCAAATTAAACGAAAATGTTTATTATAGCACTATTTTTCTGGAATAAGTGTAATCTTATTAATGACATATGTAATCTGATATTGCAGTAAAGTAATGATAGTTATATCCAGACCATGTCCCCAACATTAGCTCAAGAATCTGTAGAAGAAATGTCTAGTTCGGGTGTTTAAACGATAATGTGACGTTTCTTTACATTATGTTTTGTTTGCGTCAGAGGTTAAAACCTAATGTTAAGAAACGTCACATTATTGTTGAAACTAGACAGTTCTTGTAGAGATTCTTGAGCTAATGTTGGGTATCGATATAACTATCATGACTTTACTGTAATATCAGATGACATATGTCATTAACCAGATTACATTTTTTCCAGAAAATTAATTCTATAATAAACATTTTCGTTTAATTTTCTCTGCCTACAGATATCATCGGTCGATTCATTTGCAAAAAGGTGCCAAGTTACATTGTAGTAATTATACAGGAGAGGACAAAAACTCATTTTTATCATCTGTCATCTACAATAACAGAAGGTGTATTTTTCACAGTTAACTCACCATTATTAACAGCAATGATTGGCAGTAATATGTACTAAAAGATACATGAATTTAATTTTCACAACCTTACTTGGTTATTGGTAATTATTTTACTCGTCACCTTTTTGCATTATTGTTATGGTTTTCTATTGGGTATTTTAAATGTATATCATGTTACTTGTACCCTTTTTGATTTCAAGTATACTTGTAACTGTCATCAAATTTCCTGCATATTTCCACAAACTATGTACGAGAATTAAAGAGATATGCCTAAATTTAAACGTAACAACTAAAAAAAAAATTACAGTTTTTCCTTATTTATCCAAATTGGAATCAATGTTCGCCAGTGATCTTTTATTCTCGGGTGTTATCTTCTTCATCACTTTCATCCAGGCGGTCATGTTCTTGTAGAGAATGTGGTAGAGAATAATCTTCCCCATGACCATTTTCTTGCAAAAATGCATCAGGTCTTTGAACTTAGCCTCTGAAACTGGCGGTTTCTTGCTATAAGCCTTTTGGACCTGTATTCGGTCGCTACTTCTGCGCTTTAGAATTTCAGTTCTAGTCGTGTCATTTGTGTCACTTGAGTACCAAATATCAACACACTTCTCACTTGATTCGATTACCTTCACGGAACTGCAGAGTCTTGGGGAAATGGGTATCTTGAAGTGATTTCCAGTCTTCGAAATCACTGTACTCAAGTTTTCTTACCCCCAATGGACCAGGATTAGTTCTCGCCATTTGTATGACGAAGGGCCACTGCGAAGGTGCCACGACCGTTCGTTTCTTTATGAACGTAGCAATTGCACTGTGCACCATGTCCACACCCATGAATGTATGTCCTGTTAACAAAAACTTTAACTGGATACTTCGAACTCCTCGCAGATTATTGCAGTTATGGTACAGCATTGAGAACATGCATCTGTTCTTGTTCTGTCCTGAACAGTTGTCGCAGAATAGAACGATGTCCAACTGTTGATCTACACCCAGTTCACTGTTAATATCTTGCTACCACATACACAAGTAGAAATTTCAGTTGCCCCTTTTCTTCCATCAAGTTCTCCCCGGACGTAACAAGTCCCACGACCATTCCCGCTTTCATATACTGTTAGATAGTAGTAGGTATATTTTCGGGCATAGTATATCAAAGTACTGTCAGAATGTGGAGTAGACAACACTCGCTGGAGGTCGAAACTAGCAACAATAAGCGATGCGTTTTCTTTTGTTTCTTTAGTGTCCTTACTTATATTCCCCATATGTTGCATGTTTTTTATTCACATGTGACAAATAACTCTCTCAGTCAGTGGTAGTTATATCTCCTGAGGCCATTTTGTTCTTTACCATTTCACATAATCCATACTTATCCTTCATAGGCTTATGGAATGCAAGATAAAATGACTTAAATATATTTCTAAATACATTAAGTGACACTGCTGACTGTCCTGTTTCGTCCATTATTTTTTTATAATCCTTCTAAATTAATGTTCATGTTCAAATGTGAAGGAATATATCGACGTTTTGAATTCTTTCTGCAAGAGTGAGATAGCACCGCTGGCAGATTGGAAATAAATGCTTCAGCATTTTTTACAAGAGCATGTAGTGTTTTGTTATTACTTTCCGATTTGCCTCTTTCGTCGATATTAACTGTGTTGATGTCAGTAGCATGATCAACTGTATAATGTACTTTTTTCTTCTTCAAACCAAGTGTTGCTAGAAAGAATTGTCTACGCACAGGAACCGGTTTTCCTTCAATATCAGCATGGTATCGGTATGTGTTTAATCTTTTTTCTGGGTTTTCGGTGTATTTTTTTCGTCTAGTGACGGCAACTTTAGATACACGCGAGCATATCCAGTCATTCTGCTACTGAGATGTTAACTTCATATTTTAATACTAAAATAGATGTTGCCTTTCTTCATCAGCAATGTTTTAACTTCGTAATTTTCATTTCGTACAAGGGTTTAGCCCCAGGCATTTTCCTGGGACATTATAATATAACCTTTTGTGCTTGTATAAGTCTCTCCTGCAACCTTCCTCTTCCTTCTGGTTATTCTTGAATTTTCAACTTTCCTCCTTTTCTTAGGCATATCACCAACAGCTTCTTCCACATAAGATCATTCAACATGACATAAAGTATCACCAACTGTTTTTACATGATTACTCACCTTCCTCTTGTGTAATGCTTTGTGTGTTTTCTTACTTCTGTGTTTTATAGGCACCTAATGAGTTTTTTTGCAGCAAGTACTTTATTTTTCTTAACTGACTTATTTGCCTTCTTATTTCGTACTGTACAGTCAGAGCTGTCACTCTCATCCTCCGAGTTTGGAGAAAGAAAAATTGGAACCTGAATGAGACAAATATTCCTCTTCACTTTCTACAGCTGATAACAAGTGTTGTTGAATAATTTATGAACTACCATAACTCTCAAAAATTCGAAACATAAAGAATAACTCGCCGTATTCAATAGGTATTTGTATGTCACGTTTAGAATTTTTATGTTCTACCTTACTATCACGGTTTTATTGCTTTAAGCAACTACACATTTTATAGGCATTTATGAGTCATGTTGATGCGTGGCGTAATTAGGAGTATTAATTAGAAGCGGCGCTGTCACCAACCAACCTCCCCCCTCCCTGCCATCGTAAACCAGTGTAGGGACTTCGGCTGACACGTGCCGCCCATTTACACATCCCGAGGTCAAGCAGAGAGGTAGAAACGCGCTTCCAGGCCCCTTACATGTGTCCTGCTGTGCAGGCCTCCCACCCACCTCTCCTCCCCCTAGCAAGCCAAGTGAAATTCGTAACACTGATAAATCACGAGATAGTCAGGTGTTTGATGCCTGAAGTCAGAAAACACGCACCGAGAAACAGCTGACAAGCTTGGAAAGGGTGCCACCAACCCCCCCCCTCCAACCCTTCAGGGAACCATGGAACATTTTTTAAGTGCATTGTACTGCTTCCCCCACCTCCCCCTCCTCACAACAAGAGAGACATGTGTAGAACACTTAGGGATGGAGTCTAGAAAGGATATAAGCCTCTTTGCGAGGAGGTTGGGGCAGTTTAAAATCAGTCGCGCCGAGAGCGGCAGGGGGAGATCAGACCCCCAGCCACAGCAGTACGTCAGTAGAACAGTTCGTTATGATCAGTCAACAGTTAAATATTACTGCACAGAGATACTGCACAAGAGATTACTGCACAAATATTACTGCACTGTTCGAGGGACAGTTCGTCATCAGTACGTCAGTAAGATAGCACGACAGTTGATTATTACCGCACAGAGAAGTCAGTCGCGCCGAGAGAGTTAGGCCGGGAGATCGGAACCCGGCCACGTCCGTCAGTCGAAGCAACGAGCAGCTGGTGGCGCGGAAGTTCGGTACCGCCACCCTGGGATTCGCAGATAGTAAGTCGCGACATTAAGGGGTCAGCCAAATCGGGACGCGAGACGCGAGACACAGGGCCGAATCAGAGACAGTTACCAGAGTCATGTCGGACGAGTAGTTTTACCACGTCGGGACGCGAGTTAGCCAGCCAGTTATGGCATCAGTCAGTCAGTTTCAATGCACCGAGAAGGCGGAGTCGAGGTTTGTCCAGTGCAGCCTGTAGCCGCGAAGGACGGGTGGGGCCCACACACGGGGTCTCTCGCCGGGATGTGGTAGGGTAGTTAGCAGTCCGTTACTACCCTATGCCGAGAACGGGAGCGAGTGGTGAGCTCCACCGAGGGGCGCCACATCGAGAGGAAGCCAGCTGCGTGCAACAAGCCAACCACAGAGGNCCAAACCTCAACTGCCGGAGCAACTACCACGCAACATGTGCAGATAAGTAACCCCGTCGTCACTCAGGGACCTGTCCTTACACCTAATGCCCATACAGTGTCAGAAACGTAACCCGAACATTGTAACCAGCCCTTCAGGCCTTGAACTCGCAGGGCGTTAATGTAGGAGTAAATAATATGTACAAAGTATGTATAAAGTCCCGCAACAGTGCCGGTAATGTATAAGTAAATCCCCGTTGAATAAACCTGTTCCAAACTAAGAAGTCGTGATGAAGTCATTGTGTGATTTACCCTCAAATCCCAGGCACCCTATAGTCTGTGCCACTGAACTTTAACCGAAGACTCTACGAACCATTCTGTAAACAACAGATGGGGGCTAGCTTGGATGTGTTAACGTGTGGCTATTTAATGTAACCCTAACCTAACATAGTTCATTGAAATAGTTGTTTTCAGAAGCACTCACTCTGCTGTGAATAGCCTCTAGCATTGCTTAACTTGAATATTCATATTATATTTATATTAAAACTGAAACAGATGAAAATGAAACGTCTTCCCCGCATCAGTTGTTGCCATATTAGCTTATAAATCACGACATGCAACTCTCGTTGTTAATAGTTTCGCTGAATTGTGAGTGTCTATGTGCAAAGTTTTAACTTTACAAAAAATTATATGAATTAATTGTTTTGTAATAGTTTTCCATCCATAAATGAAAACATTTCCCTAGATGTAGAACATTTTCCCTAGTGTTAGGGTAGAAGAAGTTAATGTTATAGCATGATACTTGCATAATTTCACTTTGATAAGTAACTTCATCAAGCTAAAATACTTGTTGATGTTGAAAGGTCAGTCAGTAAAGAATTTGTTACCTTAATCAGTGATTGCGGTTTAAAATGGAATTCCAAAATGTTCATTCATTTGAACCTGTGGTTTTAAGTATCTTACATGAAATTAACATTTACACTTAAAATATAAAATCTTTGTGTTATGTGTAAATCCGTAAACATTCATATTTTGATGTTGACTGCTGTAATAAACGGGTTTTGTTTTATAATTAATTATTCTTACTGCACAATGAACTGTGTATTGTGTAAAGTTGTTGACAATTCTCGCATCCTATTCCATGTTATCGACTTTTTCCCTGTTTTTAAATACACGCACATCCGGTTATTTTTCTAGTCATATATCTGGCTGTTTCAAGACAGAAATGTGACGGGATACATGGGAATCGCAAACACTTCACCTACCAAGTTAATTTCGGAAGGAAACTTGAATAGGTATGATTTGACAACGTCGCACAGGGGTAAGACGAGGAGGAGGAAGGAATAAGACGCTATATAACCAGCAAACCATAATATTACACAGCAACTTTCATTTATTCTTCTGGAACGTATTGTTTTAAAAGCTTGCTTTCTGTTTTACAATCACGTACGGCTTGGTTGACACAGAAAAGTATCACTTCGTGATGTAACGGACAACATGCATGGTTGCCAACGGAACAACCTTGAAGCGACACTGTGGACGGTAAAGAAGTTTAAAATAAAACATTGCACTTTATTTTTAAAAAACAACTTCGGCCCATGGATGTGGATAGAAAGACAAGAGCAAGAGTTCCAAAACATATTGTTTCGGTACCAGCCGAGAGTAAAACAACCCTACTGGACGCCAGCTATGAGACATTGATACTGTAACAGGTTAATTGTAGTATAGGCTGTTCACGGTAAAGTGAGCACTTTTGAGGCCCTAGACACTTTTTCCTTTCAGACATTTTTTTTATCATTTAACCACCTTTTAAACTTAACATTGCCATGTAAGTAATACACACAGTGTGTATATTCCACTGCACTCGGAAGTTAACGTCCAAGAATACAATATAATATATTTATTTACTATTATTACAAATGAAAGGACTTTCAAAAGTGCTCACTCTACCGTGAATCGCCTATAGTTAGGTATGTGTATTTTGGCAGAAGAATATTGTATGAAACATGCGACACGCCATGATGTATGCGATAGGTAGCACTGGTGTTACTGGTTAGCCGTTAGTTAATCACTTTTCGAAGCAACCTTTGGAAACAAAATGGCGTCACTGGCCAGCAACATGTCGAAACACCGTTCGCCAATCAGCGCCCGCTAAATTACTCGCCAGCCGGCAGCCTAGGCAAATAGGGAACATTTCGCAGCACGTGGTAAGTAACCAACCAGACACGAGATCTGTTTCCAGAGCCTCGCGCAGGCTATTAGAGAATGGGTACGCCCACATCAAAGAAACCGCCACGCCATCTCCCTTCTGTATGCTTACATTTTCTGTTTATAATGTAAATTTGGAATGCCTTATTTATAGTATTACTGTATGAAAATAATGACGGATATTTTTAAATATTAAATGCCTATTAGAAGTGCATGGTACATTATTAGTGGAAAATTGTGTCGTAACATTTATAAACAGTATATCAAAATTGGCGCAATAGTTACGTACGGATTTCCGGGTCACGCCATTTTCTCTCACGTCAGCATCCCTCATTTTGTTTGAAATCATCATGTCGGCCCTACTCACTTAGTAAGAAATGGGAAACCCAATGGCAGCCTGATTTTGAATATGTACCCAGATAGATATTTCGAATCAAAAGGAAGTATTCACACAAAAAAATTGGTTTTTTTAAATTTATATATAGCATGAGGAATTTGCCATCAATCATTTGGAATAGTTGTCATATAAATTCGGTAATTTCACTGTACATTTAACTTTCATTGCATAAAACCTTTATAGTCCATTCACGGTTTCTCCAACTTTTCTGAATCCTTACTAAAGTTCTACTTCCTGGATATCCTTCCGCCTCATGCAAACAAAGCTATACTAATTCTAGAAAATTACACCAAAGGGGCAGCGCACTGCATTCGCGCGCACTCTGTTGATTAATATTTGGCATGAGAGCTATTTCTGCAATTCATTACCAACACACCTATTTTCTCCCTTTTTTTCTGATACATGACATATTTGTGTACCAAACAAACACGTCATACATGGGGTTGATTTTTGATTCAATAAGGGTGAAGAAACCGTGACTTGGCCATAGCCGATCTACTTCCTTCATACGGTTGTACACTTGCGTGGTACTTTCCTACAGTGGACTACGAACGTGACAGCCGGTCAATACACCGTTTCTTCACGCACCACGTCTGCGGTCACACAGCAGGCAGCTGATTGTGGAAAGTGCCAAAATGTGGGGACGACACCGAGTCGCGACGCTTTTCGTTAACCTCGTCGTGCTAACCAGCAGAGGCGCTTGGCCGCGCAATTTACACGCTGCACCGAACCTAGCCATTCCAGTTTACACGCTCTCCAAGGACAGCTTCCGTCCTGAGGTCACCAGAGTGTGTATCGGGATTTAAATACATCTCTACGTTGACACAGGATGGTCGGTAATGCCTACCTCTGGGGCGAAGTTGGTCGCGCATCAGCGTACTGTGAGAAGTGCTGGGTTAGAGTCTTGGGTAAGGCATGGGTGCGCAATGTGTGTTTATTGGTGACCCTCTACCTAAACTCTTTACATGGTCACAGGATCCCAGTTACTACGTAGATATACATATTAACTTATTTACGTGAATATTTGTGTCAAATAAAACATTTTTAAAAGAAACTTTGGCAGGCAAACGCTTATGTGGCGGTTACGGATAGCGCCAAGCCTACAGCTTAATCATAGAACAGTTAAGTACACAGAAGTGAAATGTCTTGGCAGTTCCTTCGATTTGGGTGCACCCATTCGATGATTGAATGCGCGAGGTTCTAGAACGAGCATTGTGTCTTGATTGGCTACTGAGTGTTGCGAAACATTACATACTGGATGGACTGCAGGCTGGCAAGTGGCGTTGTTTGCCCGACGACGTACGTTCTGACATTTTGCTGGCAAGTGACTTAGTGAATAGATTATAAATGTGAACGACTGGTTCTGGGACAGGCCTCACGAGTCTTACCACCGCCATCGTGGGTAACGTCATATGACCTTGACCTTTATGTAATGTTATCAGTGCCATTTTGTTTTTACAAAACTCCCAAAATATCCCGTTTTTCCTCGAAACTTCTCCTTTTCCCCTCAAAACACTAAAAATTCCTAGAATTACCCTTAAAATTTCCCGAATTTCCTTCCGAACCTGCAAAATTTCCCGCGATTAGACCGTGAACTCAAGTCGCACACGCTAACAAAATGGTTGGGGTGTGCGGCTTGAATTCGCGGTTGTTGAACTGAGAGAGTTGGGTGGCTCTTAACAACGAAGTCTTGAGAGCCGATAAGGGTGAAAATGAGGTGAGATGGAGCAGCGCCGGAATGCAAGGGCGGTGGAGACTGGAGATCCCCGAGAAAACCCGCCGACATCGTCTGGCACGATTCCCACTTACGAAAATCCGGGAGTGACCCGGCCGGGGATTGAACCCAGTTCGCCTTGGTGGGAGGCGAGCAGACTAACCGCTCAGCCACTGCTGCCCCTTAAATTCGCGTTGTAAGCGGCTGTTTCACTTCTGTGTTCTAAAGTATTTTTAGCCTAATTCAATTTTAAAACTTACGAAATGACAAATTACAAAATAACGAATTTGTCATATCGGACACGGCCTTTTTTATGCTATATCTCGGGAACTATACAACCGATTTTTGCCCATTTAGGCGTTTGAGTAATTATAATATAGGGAATGTTATTATGCTTAATTAAAATGGGTCAGACACATACTTTCAAAATAGCGGCTATGTAAATATTTTTTGATTAATTTGATATATCTACCATACGTTTGACCAATTTCGACTAAACGTTTTACGCTAAAAGCATATATTACAACAATCAAATTTGTCAAGACAGAGTACCTTGTGTCTGCCATTTTGTAAGCTAGCACAACAAATCAAATAAAAGTGTTAAATCATATTTCAGAGAGCAATCAACCGATTTGACACTCAAGTAATTTTACGCTAGCTCATGTAAACCGACATGTTTTAGTGGGTCAGACACTTATTTTTAAAATGGCGGCAATATAGAAATTTTAGATTCCTGTGCTATATCTATGTAACCATGTAACAAATTTCAAAGTCAGCTTGTATGCTGGCAGTATGATTACAACCATCAAATGCTTCCACCCTTAGCCTCTTTTGTTCGTCATGTTGTAAGATAGTACCACACAAATAAATCAAGTTTTGCCATATCGCATAAAAAGCCAACTGATTCCTACCAAATTTGGCAATAAAAAGCAGTACTACAGTAGGCCGTGTAGACTGTCATGTTTTCAGTGAGCCAGTCGCTTATTTTCAAAATGCGGCAATATTTTATTATATATCTACGAAACCATGCAACCAATTTCAGCTTAACGTTGTATGCTGGCGGTATATTTCACAATAAACAAATGTGTCTACACAGAGCCTCTTTTGTTCGTCATGTTGTAATACAATACAACACGAATAATACAAATTTTGTCACATCTTGGGAAATAATCAAACTATTCTTACCAAATTTGACAAACAAATAGAACTGCTGGGCCATTTAAGTGAACATGTTCCAAGTGGGTTTGACAATTAATTTAAAATGGTGGCAATATACATTTTTATTTTTGGTGGAACGAATTTGTAGGCATACTTTACATTGTGCGATGGTAGTATCTATGACAACAATTAAATGTTTCTACACAAGGCCTCTATTGTCCGCCATTTCGCTAGATAGTGCAACTTGATTCAATAAAGTTTTTAGGATATATCTCGGGAAACAACCGATTCCTGGCTAAGTTGCAAACATGTCGTACTGAGGTCGGCAATGCCATTTGATAGTCTATATTTTGAAAGGACCAGGCACTTATTTTCAAAATAGCGACAATATAATAAACGTTTTAGTATAGTATGCTTTATCTAGAAACAATTTAACCAGTTTTAACTTAACATTTACTTGTTTAGCAGTCGCGGCAACGCATTTTTGCATTAATAGTGATTTTTTTTTATCCGAACGGACGTAATATTTCTGATATCATTACTGGAATGCTAGCGAATATGTAAAAAAAAAAAAAAATACATTATGCAATAACGATTTTTAAAAAATTTTCTTGCGAAATACATAAACAAAGCACAACACATACTTTCTTTTTAAAACAGGCCTAGCGTATTTTTGAACAGTTATTATTTTTTTATAATGTTTTAATTACGCATTTGCGTATGTGTTTTGAACGTCACAACCAACATAGGGCTGATTTTGTCATTTGGTATTTTTGCTAACATTCGCTAGATACAAAATACGAAATTAATTATAAATTACGTCACGTTTTTTGTCAACAAAATCTGCCATTCCTGGCACTTCCTTAATTTCCTCATGTTGTACTATGTTCCAAAAAAGCGGAGCAATAACATTATCGCATTTTAAATTCACTACTCACATCATACGCTGCCCATACAGCACAGAGACATCCAAAGAATATCTGACAGATGTCACTCTCGGACAGTCGGGATATCTAAGGACGTCCAAGATTAGCAATGTTACATTCAAAAGACTACCAAAAGATATCCAAAATGTGATATAGATATTATGGATGTCCTATATACTTTTTTATATGTAGTCACTTGCCCGAAGTAATAGTCATTGGTGGTTTTGTAATATCTAATGGATATCCAGTAAGTGGTTCACACTGGTATCTACTACTGGATACCCAAAGGATATGCATTAGAGATTCACTGTATGACTTAGATTACTCTTTGATATTGTGGATCTAAGTAGGATATCCTGTGGATATCTTGTGCTGTATGGGTGTCAACGTACCAAATTTTGTTTAAAACTGTCAAACACTTCCCAAAATTTTAAAATTACCGCCATTTTTTTTAATAAGTGCCCGAATTGATCGAAAACTATAAGAGTCGGAATTACTTACTGAATAATTCATTTGGATCGAGTTTGGTGAATTTTTGTTCGCGGATTTAAAAGTTGAAAAAAAAGGGGGTGGGACATACATTCCAGACAGATATTCAGGTGATTTCATAAACCTTTGCAAAAGCCTGCCTTTCCTTCGGAAATTAGGCTAAAAAAAAACACTTAATCGTCTGGGACATGTAAAATGCTCATGAGTGTAAGTGTCACTTATTAGTGATAAGCATAATGCTGAATAAACCAGGAGACCTACACAAGGCAAAGTATTTTTTTTTATATTTACATGTTTAAATAACGATTAAAATCGTGTTAATTTAATTGTATTACTATCCAATAATTTGTTTATAAAAAAGTTTTCCCGTAATTTAAAAATAAATAAAAATTGAAAAACAATTTTTGGAAGCATTAACCCGCTAATTTTTGGCCAAACGAAGTCACCATCGACATTCATGAACAAACTGGGTTTTGGTGTCGATTTGCGGTTGGAACCGATAGTCAAGACGCACTGTCGCCAACGGGTTTTTTTTTTTTTTTTTTTCTTTTCCAAATCTACGGTGACCGCGAAAACGACCCGGGTGTTTCGTAACGCGCTCGCAGATCGCCGAAGTTCCATACAAGGCTGCGCGCGCGAAGACCTGAGGGAGTGCGGCGTGTGGAAGATTGGTGCCGTGTGCAGAACTTCTTCTCTAATCAGCGCGTCGCCCCACGTAGCTGGTGGCCCGTGCAGTCTGGCTTTCGGTCTTCGCGCCGCGACTTACCGCGACCGTCCGTCTCTAGCGTCCCGCGGACACGGGACACGGCGACCGTACAGAAGCAACGACGAGGTGCGGTCGACGTTGCCGGGGGACGGGCCTTGTCTGATTGGTTCCGCCGTGCTGTGACCGAGCTTCCTACTGGTTCGTCTCCCGGCCGCTGAACAGCTGATGGTGTCGCGCCATATCACCACGTTCTCTGGTTAACACGAGGCAGTCGCGTGTCTGTATGCTCTTAGGCTCTGTAAACACGAATCGTTCCATAATTAAGTTTGTCCTCTTATGAGAATGTTCGGTTGTTGTTGGTACTGCCGCCTTGTAAATAGCAGTACATTTTGNATAATTAAGTTTGTCCTCTTATGAGAATGTTCGGTTGTTGTTGGTACTGCCGCCTTGTAAATAGCAGTACATTTTAAAACCTGTGCCTAGAGACGATAGTTTATTGTTGGTAAGGTTTCCTGTTTGCTAGAATCCAACGTACTATACATACGTCCGACAGTTTTCTGTCGTTATTAGCTGTCGTGCAAGTATGAAGTTACTATTACCCCATTTCATTGGGCCAGTGAGGATTCTGATACTCTATAAAGAAAAACGTTTTTGTATGGTCTGCAAAAAAAANACCCCATTTCATTGGGCCAGTGAGGATTCTGATACTCTATAAAGAAAAACGTTTTTGTATGGTCTGCAAAAAAAAACTAGATCATTTAGTCATAAAACAATAAACTGGCTACATTGTTATCAAAGATATGTAGGCTCAAAAAAAATTTTTTTCGCAGTTTTTCGGTGGTTCTACCTGTGTCCTGTACCATAGCAAAATATCAAAAGTATTTGAAAGTGTTGCCCCAAGTGAATTGTGACTCGTGTGTGCCGAAACTTAGGGTGCTGTGTGTACTCAAGCACGACGAGTCTGTAAGAGAACGTCGAACGTCCATAGCCCAGTGGTCCGTGGAAACGTAAAGCCCATCAACGCCCACTTTCGGCGGGGGAAAAAAAAGTAACCTCTCGAAGCAACGACAATCGTTTCGGGCAGAAAATTATCCACGCCCGTTCTTTACTGATGCAGTGACCTTGAAGAGCGGAGACTAAAAAAAAAAGCCGTCCACTTTTCGACAGTTGAAGGTTTCTGGGAAGGCTCTACGTGATGTTTGTCGAGGTTTTTTTTAACGGTCGTGCGGGGAGTGCTTGCATTACGTCGAGTATCGCGACTGTTTGGCCGCCTTATCTACAGCTTTCCTAAGCACCGAGGCGCAACGTGATAAAGTATTACTTGTGAAATGGTTATCTGCGTGTGCTTTTGGTAGAAAAACGGCCGTTAGGACTTTCTTAGTAAGTAAACCTCGCTTGGCAAAAAAAATTCGATCGACCGTATTTCATGAAGAATATCGAAAACAGACGTCAGTCCTTGACGAAGTAAATTGAGTTGGTGCTCAGGATGTAAAATCGGCTGAATGCAATGCTGAGGGAATTAGGAGCACCCCGAGTAAATCCGTTGTGGTTTGTCGTTCCCAATGATCAAATCCGCGAGAGGTTGGCACGCTAGCTTACAGGACCTCGAAGAGCAGGTTCACGAAAACAGAAAACGCTTCTGAACACATACCGTTTTTTTTTACTTGTCGTTGATAGCAGTATCATTAAAGATGGGACCAGAAACATATGCAAAAGTAGTGAGAAAATCACAAACACAATTGTGCCTTAGCAAACCCCGTACCTTAAGCTGGCTTGCAACTATCTGCATCACGGAGGTAGGATTCAGAGCATCAGCTTCAGATGTAGTAAGTCTAATGTTTTCGTAAATAGGGTTTACCAATCTAAAATATTTACATGGCTATAATTTTGAAAATGCCTGAGCCACTTAAATCATGTAAGTTTACATGGCCTACCATAGTACTACTTGCATGTAAAATTTGATGGGGATCGGTTGATTGGTCCCCGAGATATGGCATAACACCTCAATTTTTTATGTGGCGAACTTCGTAAATGGCGGACAAATGATTACGTATTAACACATTCGTGGATTTTCATAGATGGTGTCAGCATAAAAAGTTCTGTTGAAATTGTTTGGTACATATGGTTTACTAATTAAACAAATTGCATGGCTGCTATTTCGAAAATATGTGTACACCCCCATTAGCCATATAAATGTATATGGTCAACAAAGGTATGGCTTGTCGCATGCATTTAATGGGAATTATATAATTGTTTCCCAAGATATGGCATAAAAGCTTCATTTTGCATGTTGTACTATAATCCAAATTGGTAAAGAAAAGAGCTTTAATACTTGCATACGTATATACTGCCGGTATGTACAAAGTCAACTTTAAACTAGATATACGTAATCGTAAATATAGCATACTAAGCTAAATTGTTTATACAACTACAATTTTGGGAATAAATGTCTGACCCACTTAAACCATATAAATTGATATGGTTTACCGTAGTAATAATTCTTTGCCAAATTTGGAAGGAACAGTGTGATTGTTTCCCAAGATAAGACATTAAAATTAATTCGCGATATATAGAAATGGAGCACAAAATATTGTCTATATTGAAGCATTTTATAGTCAGCGTACAAAACTAAGTTGTAATTGGTTACATGGTTTAATATTTATAGCATATTAAGCTAAAATGTTTATATGCCCCCTTTTTTAAAATAAATGCTTAATCCGCATAAAACATATAAATTTATTTTGCCTACCGTAGTACTACTTGTTTGCCAAAATTAATAGGCATCGGTTAACAGTTTCCAGAGAAAAAAACGTTGAAATGTATTTCTTCGTGTGGTGCTATCTTACAAAATGGCGAAGGGAGAATGCACTGGGCTGAGTAGACATATTCTATGATTGTAATAGATACTGCCATCATACAAAGATAAGTTGAAATTGGGTACATGGTTTCGTAGCTTTAGTATATCGAGCTAAAATGTTTATATGGTCGCCATATTTAAAACAAGTGTCTGAACCGCTTAAAACATATAAATTGGCATGGTCTACCGTAGTACTACTTGTTTGCCAAATTTGGTAGGAATCTGTTGATTGCTTCCCGAGATATGACAAAAACTGCTATCTGCATTGGAGAGATTCGGGTGATCGACAGGTGATAAAAACAGAATTATTAACCTCGAAATTGCCTAGAGGTCTCGACAGCGTTTGCTAAGTTAACCGTAATCAAAAAGTATTTAGACTTTAGTCCATTAAGATAAGAATCTGGATCGTAAAATGAGAACAGCACCACTCGAGTCGCTGACTCCAACGAATCCTCATGTTTCTTTCAATCACAATAAAAAGATAATTATACTAAAGCTATCGTATTAAATGTTTTTTTGATATATGTTCTATTATTTTTTGTTTTTTTTTTAATAAAATTATTCCCAAACTTATTTTTAATGAATAAAAATCAGCTCTGCAAATTAGAAGAAAATATTTTACCGTCTTCAACTGAAAATTCAACAGTTTATGTTGTTTACTATCATGCTACAACCAAATGCATACATTTTTTGGCGGACTTGAGTTTTGAAAAAAAAATTTCCACGCAATCTATTTTAATCTGGTGGTCATTTAGATACTATCTGAGTGTCGAGAAAAGAGGAAATTCAATTGTATATTTTAGCCCATATGATTAAACCTACTCAAGTATAGACCGGTTTTCAGTTTGGTGAGCTACGTTGTAAACAAACATTCTTACTGACAACATCTACGCATTTTACGTTGTTTTTTCGAAACAAAAAAAAACTATATTAACACGTTATTGGCACTTTCTGCGAGATGGAATTAACTTCCCAGCTGAACAAAGATATAAGTTAAAAATTATTTATAGTCCATTCATGGTTACTTCCAACTTTTTTGAAGCCCTGCTTGAGTTCAATTTCCAGGATATTCCTCCGCGTAATACAAACAAAGCTCAACCAGGTCTAGAAACGCACCTCATTCGTGCGCACTCAGTGTAATAAAATTACGCATATGAACAATTTCTTACTAGGCATTACCAACACACTTATTTTCTCTCTGTTTCATTCGTATTAATTATAAATGAAATATTATAAGTTATATTATAGTAAAAGTTCAATATAACCAAAAAAATAAATATTAATGTTAACACTAGTAAAAAATGCCTGTGAGTGATGCATGTTATATTTAGGTAACAACCAAACACGTCATACATGCGGTGATTTTTCAAAGGTTTGATTCCAAAAGTTTGAAGAAACCGCGAATATACTATGGCTAGAGACAGGAAAAAATCGCGAATTCAATGACCAGCAGGTTAGACTCTACAGTGTTATGTACAAATATGCCGACATCAACTGCACATTGGTTGCTTGCTGTCACAGTGGAAGGCGACGATTGGGCCAGCANTGTACAAATATGCCGACATCAACTGCACATTGGTTGCTTGCTGTCACAGTGGAAGGCGACGATTGGGCCAGCATTGTCCAAGAAGTGTCAAATACGGCGTGGGCTAATGGATCAAGTTATATAAACGCATATGTTTTGAATTCTAGCTTGTCCTAAAATGAATCAGCTAATTCTTCAGGTATCTAACTATGGCCTGTAAACGTTATCTACCTTTACAACGAAGCTGCAACCAATTCGTAGTAAGAGAATACTTAAGAGTACAGAGGTGAAACAGCTGCTTATACCAGGAAAACGAACTCCAACCGCACACGCCAGCAAAATGGCCGTCGCTGGCTAGCAGAATGCTGGAACGCTGTTTCGCCAATCAGCGCCTAGTAACCCACTCGACAGCCGGCAAGCCAGTCAGTAGCGTACATGCGGTAGCCAATCATACACAAGGCCCGTTCCAGCGTCTCACGGAGCCACATAAAGGAACCGTCACGCCATTCGATTCCTTTGTATTTATCTACGCTGTGGCATTGTCGCGGGAAACTAGGTCCCGAATCTACGCACACTGCATCTATCAAGACGAGACAAAAAAAACTTTTTCAGCGAAATTAAAATTGAAATATTTACAACAAATAAACGTTCACGTAAAAAGTTAGCACAGCATTGTCACTCGGCGATCAGTGGACACAGAACAACGTAGTTGAATGAAGAGTGAGTGAGTGAAGAGATTTGGGCGTCCCCATAACAGCGAGGTCTTGAGAGCCGATGAGGGTCATTGAGGTGAGTATGGAGCAGCGCTGGAATGAAAGGGCGGGGGAAAACGGGAGATCCCCGAGAAGCCCCGCCGACCAGCGGCATCGTCCGGTACGATTCCCACGTTCGAAAATCCGGGAGTGACCCGGCCGGGGATTGAACACAGTTCGCCTTGGTGGGAGGCGAGCAGGCTAACCGCTCAGCCACCCACAGCCCCAATGTAGTTGAACAAGACATGGTTGCAGCCATCAACGAAAACATTGTAAATATTGTCCTGCAGAAATTAAATTTATTGCTTTCAATATCTGACCTGATTTGATACATTTTATATTATCTAATTGTTTCTTTTTCCGGATATAACAAATAATTTGTTCTGTGTATCAACTGGAGTGAAAGAATTTTCTCCTTCGTGATAAAATAATGGAGGTAAATAATTTTCATAAATAATCCNTGTGTATCAACTGGAGTGAAAGAATTTTCTCCTTCGTGATAAAATAATGGAGGTAAATAATTTTCATAAATAATCCTAAAAATACAATATTAGGTACTTTTGGCCTTTGTTGCGTGCATACCAAAAAGTATTTTTTTTAATTTATACTTATGCAATTTCAGAACTATTCAGTGGTTTGTTTTTTAGAAACTTAATTACGCAGCCCATTAATATTAAGTTCTGGTCTGCATATTCATCAGAAAATTGCGCAATAATTTTCTTAAGAACTACCGCAAAAAAAAAAAAATGCAATGTGTACTCGTATAGCCTTTAGACACGCTTTGATTTGTGATTTAAGGTATTGCAAATAAAAAATTTATCAATGCATCCTGTACTTAAGACAACACAGTAGTTTTGTTATTACAACCAGTGAGCTATAGGTTTTGTATTTGGCTGTAGTTGTAGCACAGAGTAGATAAGTACGCAGAGACGAAATGGCGTGGCGGTTCCTTTTGATGTGGACGTACCCATTCTCTGATTGGCTGCGCGATAATCTGAAACGAGCCTTGTGTCTGTTTGGCTACTGCGTGCTGCGGGAGATTCCCTATTGGCTGAGCGGCCGGCTGGCGTTGCTGCTGGCTAGTGACACCATTTTGCTGCGTGTGCGGCTGGAGTGTGTATAGTCTATCCACGGTTTCTTCACACTTTTTAAATCAAACCTTCGAAAAATCGTTCCAAGTATGACGTCTTTAGTTATTTCCGAAATATATAAAGCGTTTTATACCTCTCTTAAACATAAAAGTATCTTGTTTTTGGTTAAATTGAACTTTTGCTTATAATTTATCTACAAATTCTTTTTTTCAATTTATAATAAATATGAATAAAACAGTGAGAAAACGTGTGTGTTGGTAGCGCTTAGTAAGAAATAGTTCTCATGCAAAATATTATTACAACCGAGTGCGTACGAATTTGGTGCGT
>NQII01012889.1:4034-22048 GCA_002778355.1 Clitarchus hookeri
CGTGCTGGTTGCCCGAGGAGCTGCAGTTGTTTATCATACATGTGATTTCCGTGTAGGAAGTTGCTCAGCTTCTGGGTTGTTCTAGCTTGTTTATATTTTCAAAAATTATGAATGTATCGATTTACCCAACTAACTGTTAAACGTACACATCAGTACAGGCATGAAGACTGAACTACGAACTCAAAATGACATCACAATCTTAACTCTGCCAAAATCTGGCAAAATATATATTGTGGCATAAAAACGAGCTCGTAGTTCCGTTGTAATGTCTGTACTGCTGTGTAAGAGTATAGGGGTACTTTAGAAATTTTATTTTTCAATACATAAACAAATTATAAATAAAAACTGAAAATCAGAAAGGGTGGGGAAGGTTTCATTTAAGGAATCACGTTGACACTTGCAAAGGTAAAAGGTGGAGTTGTTTGCTCAGTAGGACTTGAATGCCGGTTCTGTTACTCGGATTTCGCACAAAGCTGTAGTGTCAGCCTTTATGAGGCTTGTAATTACGTCTTGAGCTTATGCCACTAGTCTCGTCGGTGTGAGAAATGTCGTAAGCTCTTTACGACAGAATANACTTGCAAAGGTAAAAGGTGGAGTTGTTTGCTCAGTAGGACTTGAATGCCGGTTCTGTTAGTCGGATTTCGCACAAAGCTGTAGTGTCAGCCTTTATGAGGCTTGTAATTACGTCTTGAGCTTATTCCACTAGTCTCGTCGGTGTGAGAAATGTTGTAAGCTCTTTACGACAGAATAACATCTTGAGTGTTCACGAGGGGTACAGGGGAATGTCAAAATAAGGCTTCCCGTGGGCTGCAGACATTCACATTTTTTCAGAAAGATTTATTGTTATTTATGGTTTCTGCAGTTGGTGGTGTTCGTTGAAATTACATACGGTTTCATAAAAATTCTTGTATTTGCTGATTTATGGCAATATATTATTTTCTAACAATCTAAAGAACATTTTCGTTTACCACACCTAAGTTACTACAGTATTTAATATATAGCTATATTTATGCATGCTTAATTACGAAATGAATATTCATCTTACTAAATTTTGAATTAGAATTCTAGGTAACGGCATGACGTTAGTAGGGCAGACACCTTATCTGTTAGTCAGTTTGGATGATAAAATTCTTCTTTTCGTTGATAATAATAATCCTTGACAATAACGTACTGCGTAGGCCGTAACCGGAGTTAAGTGTTTGTTACTAATTTGCAGGAATCACGATATTGTCACTGACATGAATGATGTGCTGCATTTTTGTAATCGCAGCAAGATAATATGTGGGTGGCCAATGAGGTAAAAGCATTTCACAAATGAAAGCGATGATATACTGCATATGCTGACGTAAGCAGGGGTAATGGTGGTAGTATGTGTAAACAAAGCTATTAAGGAATCGTAATAATGATAGTACTAAAGTGTTTACGAGAAGCGCAAGTGTTGAAAACATATTTCCTTCAATATTTATTTTTAAAACGTTTATATTATTTTTTTAATTTTTAAATATAATTTTTTTTGTTCTTTTTTAGGTATTTCAAGTGGTTGTACATCGAACTGTATCGAAGGGGAACAATAAATGGAAAATATAATGTTACGGATTATTATTTCATTTGACTTTCCGAAATATTTGATTATACCATATGGTCTTGACCTTTAACCATCGATTATTATGGAGACAAATGTTCCGGGTCCAGCAACAGTACCTACAGTAGTACTGCCACTGACTTCCTCAGGTATGACACCGACAGAGTATCGACTAATTCAGGCATGACATCTGCGTGCCGTCGACTTCTTCGGTTAGGTCACCTACAGCAGTGTCGCCATCGACGACTTCGTCAAGGCTTCGTTGCTGTTACTGTGACAATATATTTGCCTTCAGCTGAGGTGCAAGGAAACATGAAAGAACTGCAGAAAAGAAACGTACTGTACCAGGCATTGGTGACACTACTGCAAACGGATTCTTCCTAAAAAGAATCAGCATGTAAGGGCATTTAAAAAGATTATGTAATTGAAAATAAATTTGCAGCTACAAAAGACATATGTACATACCTGGACCACATCAAGCAAAGAATAATCAACCAATTGACATAAGCAGTTGAAGACCATATAAAATATAATGTTCGGTTGGAGTGTACACAAAAAAGGCCTCAACCTTTGGATGAATAAATCAGTCGCCAAGCATTCAAGACTGCGAATGAAGCATTGCATAATGTTGATAGCATTCCAGAGGCTGTAGAGGCTGTGAAATAAACACCTTGTTGTGAAGAAGAACAAGAATGTATGGTCAAGTGTTCTGGTTGGATGCTTGCTAGCATAGACTGTCTTAAGATGCGTATAAGCAGGTTATATTCATTACGTGAAAAGTGAGCATGTTGGAGGAAAGACATTACATGAATGGTATGGAGAATATAAGGATTCTATTTTTATGTCTGTATTCTGAAGCATGTAAAAAAAACATAGGTTTTAAAGGAAAAAAAAAGTTTTATTTTTCGATGGTGGTGTTGTACCTTGCATGCCTACTTCTCTGATATACAGAATATGATAACCTTGGTTTTCACATCTCCATTGCATGTCGGTAGGCCCCTCTCAGTGCAGTATATGGCGAAGAGAGGGCCTACATAAATGTCTTCCTCTATTACACCACAGTATTTTACTAGTAAACACGAATTACGAACTAAATGAAAGATGTAATACAAGATGGTGGGTGAAGCACATGTTATTAAATAGAGGTGGAATGGTGTAGCATGAATTAAATCTAGTATGATGGCCTGGTGATTAAATCAAGAAAGAATGATAGAGAATCAAAGGAAGGTTACTAAGAAAAATGGAATCAAAGATGGTGGATGTGGCATGACAAAGCATGAAAGAAAGGTGTTGAAGACAGCTCGCCTGATGGCTTAGACAAATGGAATCCTAGATGGCTGACATGGAATGGTAGAGCATATTTAATTAGGAAACAAGGTGACGATGTTATGTAAGATGGTAGTAATGATGAAATCTAAGATGGCTGACATGCAATATCAAAGCATGGATAAAATTTGTAATAGTAATGGCGTGAAGTAGTAATACTTAATACGATTAATTAGCATCTTGGTGTTCCATTTAAGCTCCCCCGATCAATAGTCACGTAAATAGTTATTGTATAACTCTTATGTTCAATAAACTCCAACTTATAGTGTTGTGCTCTACCTAATCCTGACTCATTATTTAGCTACGCCCATATCTCCTTTCCGGTATGAATTGACTTAAAAGTAAATTCTTAACCCTACAACCATGTGCAGGAGTCATAAAATACAGTTTACGCCATGTTTCTGAAATCTCTGTAATTCCGGAACTTTTATACATTTATCGATATAGCTTAGTTAGCGTGAATTGTTTGTAAACTTTAAACATATTTATGTTTTCCAAACATATAATAATAAAGGCTGGATCACAATAAATATCTCTTAACAATACAAAACTACGTATATCTGACAAATGTAAGCACTGAAACCTTCAACCTGTAAACGGGCGTTTGCAAGTATGGATAACTTTACTTGTCTGGTCCACTATAGTAACTCATAAGTATCTCTCTTGCCACGAGACTCTACCTTGTGGTGTCATGAAATATTTATTGAATTCTTCCCTGACTTTTTCTGAACTATTTTGGGCCCTTCTTGGTAGTCGTGAAAGATCTCTCACTGCAGTAGCGAATTCGTTCCTCCGTTAACCTGAAATGATTTCTCCAATGTCTGTGTCTTTTGATCAAATGTCCCTGGTGGCATGCACAGCACTGTTGGTTCTGGATTCCTCCGTAGAACGTTACGTAAATAGGCACTGTTTCTATTTTTAAATTGTTTTATATATTTAAAAATGCGAAACACTGTGGCCAGTAAACCATATGTATTTTCAACGATTCGACAAGCTCGTGATGGTGTATACATAGTTGAACATTCGCCCTGGAGATACTTTTTCTGCAACAGTTGAATATGGCTTTACAATATTTTCAGTGACTGGAAAACCATCATAGGCCACGACTGTAACGCTTCTGGAGCGGTAATGTCCAGATTCCAATTGTCAGCTCAATTGGATACTACTCTACCAAATGTGGTGTTGCGGTTATGGAAAACACCACCATCAGATATTGATCCCTGGAATCCAACATAAGTTGTGTATAGGAATCTGAACTGAGCATCTACGACGGCAAATAAGACGACACTGAAATAACGTTTATCATTTAAATTCTTACTACCGGTTCTGTATGTATACCGTATGGCAGTATGCTTTCCTTCTATTGCAGTCAAGCAGTAAGGAAAATTCCATCTTTTGTAAAAATAATTTTTTACTTCGAGCCTCTTTTCTTTTGCATTCGGTATTTAAAATTGAGAAATAATAATTAATACAATAACTTGTGGTTGAACGGAAACATAACGACTGATTTGTATTTTACATTAATGCGAGGAAAAAAATAATAAAGGGAATGGTCATACTATTACTCATGCTACAAATGAAGAATGTACACATAATGCATTCTCCGAAAATATGCCACAAATGAAAAAAAAAAGAATTGCAAAAGGAACAAGAAGATAAGCAGTTAAAACTGGCGTCCAATCGCATACAATAGAAGGTGCATAGGTGTAAAAACCAGTTTGCACACTTTGGGAACCACTTAGCCTTTAAATTGAGTACACACAGTTCTCACGTTGCAAATCAAGTGCGATTCAAAATATCGCATATATATTATATGAAGCGTAAATGGGGCACTGTATACAGTTTAGTCCTCAACCAGGCCCATCCCATTATTCACTTCACAACGAAACTTCCTCACACAGCCTAACCACTACTAATACACCGTCTTCACGTTATGCTTCGTCGCCAGACCTACCTATCCACCCACCCGTATCAAGTGCACCTACACCCGAGCCGCAGTATCTTCCCGGAGACAGCTGAGCAAGAGCGTAGTAGTGTACTTAGAAGCCTTTACCTAAGGTATAAAATTACAGTATCATCTATACATTGGGTTTGGTTTTGTAACATTTCTTCGTGCTCTATTTATACTGTATTTAACAAATAAATGTAAAATATCATTACTGTATTTATAAATACTTACTTGGGTGTATTGCTCTAAACATTCACATAGTGCTCTGCAGACTTCCAGTATTGTTACACAGATTGTAGTTTAGACACTCTAAACAAATACACAAATATTTTTAAGCTGTCTTCAGTTGCTATAAATCTTGAAGTGAAAGCTAATTTCGTAGTTATAAGAATGGCTGCTTTCATGACACCATTATTTCTCTCAGTGTTTGGTCCAATGAGGTTTACCAACTCATCTAAATCATTTGGTGGCATACGAGTGAAGTTCTGAAATAAATAACGGTAAAGTGTTAATTCATAACACAAATCTACAGATTCATTCCGTATTTCTAAATACGGCCTCATTCACAATATTCTCCTTCTTCTTGCCTGTCACTTTGATATTATTTTGTGAATCGCTATGTACGCGGCTTCCGCGGCCTCCACGTCCAGGGCGCCCAATGTCCGGCAACACACTAAAGCTATTTGAAGGTCTAAATGCATGTTACCAGCCCATACGTGTTACTCCACATTGCCGATGATATTCTGGCAATATTGTTGGCCAGTATTGCCAGCAAATGTGATTACGTACATTATTGACGACCATGTGGAGCAAGACATTGCCCGATATTGGCCAATTTATGTGGCTAGTTTAAACGCGGCTTAAGAGAAACAAGGACACACTAAACCTTCGGAATATGGCCTGTATGTCAGTACCAATGATGCACTTCGTTGTCAACATAATAAATGTTTCGTAGATTTTTTTTAACATGGACGCGAAAACAATGGGTTGACATTACAAAAATTACTGCCGGTTACTCAGTCTGAAGCTTCAGAAACGAAGTGAAAAATATTTCTACATAAATTTCCTTGGCTTACTTCTAAAACCCTCGTTACTCAATTTGGAGACATGGTACAGATGATCAAAATAACGCTACAAGAAAAATATAATGTTTCATTACTTTGACATAATAGCAACGCCATACTTAAAAAGTTTTACCAGCACACACACTTTGAATATCATACACGAATTACATCCAAAATCTAGCACTGGGGACAAATGGAACTTAACAGGATTTTCGAAGTAAGCCGACGAATGCAAGTGTGGAACTAAGGATAAAAAATTAAAATGTAAGACAAATATAGGAGTGAGTTACCAGTGGTTGAGTGCATTCACTCCATGTTCTCTTACGAATACTATGCCTTATATAAAGAAAATTGTTAATTTTTAGTACAATAAATTAATTTCTTCCATGGCTGATAATACCACGCCGTTTCTATTTGGTGGCGTTACAAGTATGAACTCCTGTTGAAATATGGTTGTGCCACGGTTTAGTTGTAGGTTTATATAAGTTAAGCAGCAGGCACAATACACCGACCTTGATAACCTGAACAGCACCAAATCGCAGTCGTTAGGAAGCACGAATAATTTAACGAGGTAACGTTAAATACGAAACGGCAGCTGACACGTGCTATGTGCGTTCACCAAACATTTGAATGTACATTAATATCGAGGAAATGTTAATCACCCTTCAAACACATACCCTGAGGTTTTGGCAGCGAATTCTTGCACCAACCGTGACGAACTCTATTTCCAGGCGTGGAGACAGTCTTCCTGTCAGACAGACTGCAGGCGTCAAAAACTACCCCTTCCCCATCATCCCTCGATGCCTTTTTCCCCACATCTCGTAATCCCTTTCGCGACAGGAAGACAGATGAGGTTCCCCAACCTCTAGCAGGCCCTGAGCTCCCCCGACACTTTTCTTCACCCTGGCAGCACTCTCCTCGCGGGGAGAAGGTCCTCCAGGACGATGCCTCCGTGAAAGACGAATCGTCAGGTCGGCGGGTTCGCTCCCTCAAGGACAAGACCAGCCGATGGAACGCAACTGACGTGGGAATGCATCTCGATCTAGGAGCCGTAGTGGTGAAATTATGATATTTAGGAGAAATAATTTATAAAGCTTTGAAATTTGTCACATATGCTCACGAAAACTATCTGAAAAAACATATAAGTCGTCGAGCCTCAAAGTAACCAACCGTTCGCCATATTGGAAAATGCCTGCCGAAGTGTGTAGTTCAGACGTTTTTTTTTAAATAGCTATCAAATGGCTTATCTAAACGCAAAATTTCTCGCTACTAAAATTTGAGACAGGGAAATTTCCTATAGAAATGAATGCATGCACTTTTGTCAATATTGTAATTGTTGTGAAGATATTGACGATTGAACTCAGGAGTCGGCGCTGCGAACTCGCATAAACTGTGTGCGTACCTACATTTGTGCATTATAAAACAATAGTGGAGTTATTGAGCGAGTTTAATCAATAGTGCAGCTATTACTGTTATCTGTAACACTTTATAATACAAAAATATAAGCCCAGAAACTTATTCTTCTTGAAGGCGTAACATGATTTTTGGCACAAATTAATATATTAAATCTCATCTCATTCCAATGGAATGTTTACAAGAGATGTAAATGTTTCCCATGATTTTGAATTACATTTTTTTGTGTAGCTCTCAGAATTTATACTATAAACTTTATAACAAATATGAGGCAATGTAATATCTAGTAAAGCATTGACATTTTCATGTGTCACAACATAATTTAAGAATGGATAACTATAGACACAATTGTTGTCATGAGTTACATATTGCTGTGACACTTCGTTTCAATCAATATATTATAATTATTATTATACAATATTACGCGGAATATTTATAGTGTTTAGTAAAAAAAACAAATTGAAGTTTTTCACTGGAATTGAAAAACTTCCGTTCACGAATTAAGTTACATATATTATGTGGCATTCAGAATATATAAAAACGTTGTACATAAGTGTCCCATTATTAGAAGAAATAGCAGTTCTCAACTTGGTTGCAGTTTTCGGTAAAAGCATCATCACTTCCAAGCGTGTATCGCAATTCTGAATACAGGCCACTATATCCATGACAGTATGCACATATTATGGGGCAACGTAGACCACCTTCTACGCACCCACATGTTACGCCCCAATCTGAGTTATAATTACACATTAGTTTTAGTATGTTATTGTTCATATGTGCTGGTGGCTCAGTAGTATACACTGGGACAAAAACTGTGATGACCCTACCTGGTATTAGATACTGTACCTTTAATGTATTGCAGTCATGTTAGTTAAAACATTTGCATTTTAAGCGATTTATATTTGATATAATCGTTGTCAAGATATCGCCATCCGTAAGAGTATAGCATTACTTTTCATATTTTATCCAATGTATTAATTATAAGATTCGGTCCGGTATTGAACAACTGGTAAAGGTTAAGGGAGCAGCTGGACACTTCCGGCACACGTGTGGTCCAGACACCGAACGACTGTAACACATGGAGGGGAGCTTTACCCCGCCCTGGAGGGGATGATGTGATCCTCCCGTACCGAAGCGAGGGTAATAGGTTTTTTTCGTGAGCAGCATAGAGGACTTACGCAAAAGACACGGTAAACTGAGGTTCAGATCTCTCCAAGAAGCGAAGGAGGTGCTACGATTACGGCCGGTGTAAAGTTGATTAAATATTCGTCGTTACGATACGGTGTATGGCAGTGCGGTACATCACGGAGAAACGAATGCTGATCACTAACCGCGGCCATAGCAATATTAGCAATTTCTGATAAGAGATTCTTCAAACAAGCATACTCGGTGGTGTAGCGTGGATTTGTTAGTACTAGGCAATAAAGGACAATTAAACTACCATCTATTTATTGACTGTTCAAGCTAGCCGAGGCATAACCCACCTACACAATACACATTACAATAATTAATAAATAAACAGTACCCTGATACCAAGGTGTGAGCTTAATACCACGACCAGAAGTGAAATCGCAAGTGATAGCCACATCAAACCCCAAAGATCAGGTTGTAACTGCACTCCCTGCCAAGACTTTATTTCATGGAAAACCCGAAGTGAGTGTTGTCGGGCAGCCGAAGAGGTTGAAGGTACGCTTGAAAGAATTAAAGCAGTGCTTGAAAGTCTGACAGCTCTATTAAAGCTGATAAATCTGTATTTATTAAGATTATTTTCTTCTCTTGAGCATTGTACATTGCTATAATGAAATGTTCACCTGCACCTTCAACTTCATCTTAATTAAAAAGACGACTCTTGAATACAGAAATCACATCATTTAAATCTTCAAGTTTTCCAGGAATCTTATGTAATCCCTTTTCGAAAAAAAAACAGACAATGTATTACAGCTGATCATATGTAGATATTAAAATTACGTCACTCAGATTTTATCGAGCTCTACAGATCTCGAGAACTGTAAAGTCGCATTTTAGTTGTACTTTTATTTATTTTAACAAAATAATATTTTGGCTGGAGCACTAAGAGCAGTTACTAATACAATGCTATCGGTATCTTGCTCAACAACTGTAGCAGATTGAAAGTGCTGTGGTTTTTTCAACAACTGTTTGAACTGTTGGAAGATCCACGACATTTGTGCAAGTCTTTACGTTAAGTCCAGCTATCTGAAATCTCTCCGTTAACTATGATATGAAAAGATGCCTGCTCTTCAAATTTCCTAAGAATTTATCTTGAGCAATAGTAACTGCTTTATTTCCATCGAAAATAATATTAACGGGCGTGTTTTTTGTGGCACCGCTTCTGGCGTTCGTTACATTTTGTACTAGAGAGAGTTTTCGGAGACATCAAAAACCGTAAAAGAGTTATACGCTTAAAGTATATTTTATGTACATTACATATATTTCAAATATCTCTGCAAAGGGGCATTGTCTGGCAATACAGCAAGGTGCACGAAGTATCCACCATCAACGACATTCAGAGTGTCGTACGCCTACCAGTGCATTGTCGAAAATTTGTAGAGAGAAAACTTCGTAGTCTTTCGCATTCCTTCATCATCAGACAATTACACAGGAATGGCCGACAACTCATGAGCAAATAACTGATCAATTTAATGTTGCAACTTAACAGTGTTAATTATTCTCCGGAATAGATGTGTTGTGCTGTATTCCCTATATTTATGCTATGGTTTGTGGGTGGTAGTGGGTTCGCAATGTCTGCTTTCTCCAGTTTGATTTCTGAAAATGTTCTAGCTTTAAATTTTTATTCCACAAGTAACGTGTGTACTACTACATGAGAAAATNCAGTTTGATTTCTGAAAATGTTCTAGCTTTAAATTTTTATTCCACAAGTAACGTGTGTACTACTACATGAGAAAATTTTTTTCAACCATAATAAATTAGAGAATCTAGGGTAGTGGCATTTCAATCTCCCTGAAGAATTGTCGCCGAAGATTAAATACATATAGCCGAGACAGAGTTTAATAAATATGTGATGGTATTTTACATTGATTGAATAACAGTCCAACTGGAGAGTAAACAGTAAGGAGTCCAAGGAATTTAAAAAACAGAATGTCTATGATGAAGAGTTATTTGTGGATAGCTTGTTCCATGAAAATGACCTTTCTTTTCCGGTTTAAATAATTAATATCCGCATAAATATTAATGCATTGACAAAATGATACATACATTTTTGTACAAAATTTTTTTCTCTTCAATTTGGTCTTGATAGTTTCGCGTTTAGTGTTCAGGATATCTCCCAGAGCACAAAAACCAATGACAAAATTAGAAGTTATATAGCTTCCGTGGAAGAGAATTTTCAAAATTTTGGGTTTTCAACTTTGTAGATATGTTCTGTGGCTTCGGGAACAATTTATTTTAAATGGATTAGTGTGGCTGTGAGGCTGGGGGTCCTCGGCTCGACTCGGATGTGTTCAGCAGTCCGCGGAGTCACTGCTTCGGCTCGACTCGAGATTGCCGGAAGTTTCTCAAGGCGTTCAGCAGTTACGACCGCTAACCTTGCAAGCAGATACGTCTGTTTCCGCGAGCCGCCAAACATATTTGTTTTATAAGCATACTATTTGCTGAAAATAAACGATACATAGAAAATGGCGGGTAANCGACTGCTAACCTTGCAAGCAGATACGTCTGTTTCCGCGAGCCGCCAAACATATTTGTTTTATAAGCATACTATTTGCTGAAAATAAACGATGCATAGAAAATGGCGGGTAAAAAAATTCCCTAGCTTTTTGATTAAATGTTTATATCAATTGACTACTAGATCAATATTTTTGGTAAAAAAATTTTATGTCATCCCATTAAATTTTAGAAAATGCATTCCGATACTAAACAGAGAGTTTTGCGGAACACTGCTGAATTCTCTCCCACTATCTCTTTCATTTACTGTTTCAATTTCCTATTAAATCGATATAATTTATTTACAAAAATTTAATTCGTTTGAGTTATTTTTTTACTACAGAGTGAAAAATCGATTAGAATATTATTGTGATAATATGCAGATTTTGTTATAGAAATAATAACAATTATAACTTAAAAACAGTAAATACCACCTTGCCTCAAGAAATGTGATAAGCAAAGCATGATTCGTAGCACCCACTAAGGCGTAGTCCTGCATCAAGAAAACCTTTAGATTTAGGCCCTTAAAACTTGCTAGGACAGCGCAAGCCGCAAAAATATATTAGTAACGTAATCAACAACTTTTTCCTCGCTTTTTATGTTAAAAATATGAAAATTTAAATATTTAATTTAAGCGGCTGAAGAATAATTTCCTTATATTTATGGGACCACAGTAGATCAGCGGCTAGAGCGCTCGCCTCCCATCAAGGTGAATCAGGTTCGATTCTCATCGGAGTGTTTCCAGATTTTTGCACGTGCGAATCGTACCGGATGATGTCGCTGGTCGGCGGGTTTTCTCGGTGATCTCCCGTTACCCCGTCCCTGCTTTCCAGCGCTGCTACATTCTGACCGTATTTCATCCTCATCGGCTCTCAATTCCTCGTTGTTAATAGCCGCCCAAATCTCTATCAACTTAACTCAAATCAACTGTTTAGTCTGGGAAATGCCATGAACAGGTGAAAAACGGGCGTTCGCTGTCGAAACGTTCCTCCTAAACGATAAGTCCATCGTTGATGCTCCTGGTACATTTCGCACAGGCTTCAAGCTTGCCCCTCGCGCTTCGGTTTCAGATAGAAAAAGCATTAAGCTGTGGGTATCGAATTTCAGGGTAAGTGGTTCTGTGTTGAACAGGGATGAAGGAATACCACGCAGAACACGAACTCCAGAAAATATTGTGGCAGTTAGACATTCGTTTCTGCAGTCTTCAAAGCGATCTGCTCGTAAACATGCAGCAGCTCTTCAATTATCTGATCGAAGAGTGTGGAATTTTTGCGTCAGGACTTGCGATTTCATCTGTACAAGATGGTTGTCTCCCAAGAACTGTTAGAATTCGATTGGAGAAATCGCATGGAAATCTTTGAAAGCATCCTTCAAAACGATCAACATTATGCTGTTTTGTTCAGTGACGAAGGATATTTTCACTTATCTGATGTGCATTAACAAAACTTTCGTTACCGCAGTGAGTAGAACCCTCGGTAACTTCATGAAAAGCCTCTACACTGTGATCGTGTTACAGTTTGGTGTGCATTGAAAATTGTTGGGATAATTGGCCTTTACATTTTTGAAGAGAGTGGTGTCACTGTTACTCTCGTCTCCGATAGATATGTTGCAATGATTCAGAATTTCATGGAGCAAGACTCAATGAGTTTCAAATTCAAAATGTGTGGTTTCAACAAGGCTGAGTCATAGCCCATTCGGCAAGACGATCGCTTGGAGTGCTGAGACAGCTGTTCCCAGGCTGTTTGATTTCTTTACGTGGTGATATCTCCTGGCCAGCGAGATTGTCACCCTATGTGATAATTTTCTCTGGGTTTATCTCAAGGCAAAGGTTTAGAAACATCGACCTAGGACTCTGCCAGCCCTTCGGAATGAGATACGCGAAGAAATAGCCCGTATTCTTCCAGAAAAGTTAACAAGCGTGATGGCATCCTTACGAACTCGCCTTCAGTAGTGCATTGGCAGTGAAGGACCTCCCGTGGCGCAGTCGGTTGGCGCGCCGTCGGTCTGGGGTGAGGGAGGTTCTGGGATCGAATCCTAGGTAAGGCTGGTATGTTTGTTTAAGTTAGGTCATAAGTTAGTTTGTAAGCTGTTCCCTAATAAGCCTTCAGGCATAACAACGGGGGACGTTAATAAGCCCTTTCCAATCTAAAGACATAACAGATTTACTTTTCAAAACCATTAAAAATTTAACTTCCATTTCTATAGTTTTGCATGGTCAGAATAGATCTTCTTTACTTTGTACCAATGTATTTTTATCAAACCTTCAAATTATGGAGGGTGTTTCGCCGCACTCTTTATTTAATAAAGACGTCGCATTGCTTGTAGGGTTTTAATTTGAATTGAAATATACATTAAATATTGCACTCACTGAGAACAACACNAAGACGTCGCATTGCTTGTAGGGTTTTAATTTGAATTGAAATATACATTAAATATTGCACTCACTGAGAACAACAAGAGTAGATACGTAGTCTAATGTAAATAATGGCTGTGCAAATAAATTAACTTTCTGTTTTGTGTATTTGTATTAAAACTTCTGTCCTTCACAAACTTGNTATTTGTATTAAAACTTCTGTCCTTCACAAACTTGGATACGCCCCTCTGGCGTCTTGTAAAAATAGTAGTATCGCTGTACCATGCCCAAGGTCAAGTTATGGTAACCTTCCCTCTGTGTTTTAGAATGTAAACTTTTATTCAATTAAGAAAACGTAGAAAGAGCAATAGAAACTTTTGCTTTGATACATCCGTGCAGAATTCTTGCACTAATCGTTTTAATGGCCCGCTAATAAATTTCAGAGAAACAGTTACGTAAGCTTGGAAACCTAATGTAACACAAATAACCATTAAAACCGAATGTATTCTATTGAATAACGTCGAGCTATCTCTACAGTTTAGTGATTTTTTTTCATTTATCCTCATGCATAGTTCTCATAGATATATAATTTATAAAATATATATGCTTTAAACCTATGCATTTTTTTCTTGGGTATGATAAAGTTTGAATCATAATTATTTTTCCTAGAAATGAGTATTTTGAGAATTTGTAACTTCTGGATATATGTAGCCTAATATTTTCATTATTAGTTAATATAATTAGAGCAAATGGAATTTTAGGCTTGGAAGTTCGTTCATATGGTCTCTATTGAAGAATTCCCGGGTCAAGAAAACAAACATAAATTTGATAACAATATGTACATAATTTTAAATTTCTGGCATCAATGTAAGCCATTTTAAGGAAAATGTACGGAAGAAAGTAAACAAAAGAACACAAATTAAAAAAAATTATAACTGATATCCTATTTATAGCTTTTAATATGTAAGAATTGTTGTTACATAAATTCATTCGCAAACTGAAGACAATATATTTGGTTGTTTTTCTTTTTTATTTACCAAACATATACAGGGGATGGACAAAATAATATGAACAACTGACATATACACAATATTTATTTATTAAAAAGGTGTTGGGCCATCATTTTCTTTTAGAACAGCTGCAATTCTTCGCGGAATAGATTCGTAGAGTGTCTGAATAGTTTCCAACGATGTTGTCCCATTCTTGTACCAAAACATCCGCCAATTGCTTCAATAATGTTGGAGACGGAAATCTGCTCCTCGCTCTCTGCTCTAAAACTCCCCATAACGGTTCAATTATGTTGAGGTCTGGTGATTGTTTGATGATATTCTGATGCTCCTCAAACCAAGACTAAACCTTTTTGGCTGTGTGTATGAGCCCATTATCATCTTGGAATATGGCAATGTTTGGCAGCAATATGCTAGTCATAGTAAGAACTTCACCATTGAGGAGGTGGAGATATTCATTCGCAGTAATTGGCCAGTGATGTGAATGAGAGGACCAGCTGAAAACCACGATATAGCCGCCCAAATCATAACGGAACCTCCCCCATGCTTGACTGTAGGAAGCAGGCAGTCCGGATCGTAGGCTTCTTTTGGGGTTCTCCCTACATAAACCCGGCCGTTTGTAGGAAACAATGTAAATGATGATTCATCGGGCCATACCACATTCTTCCAATCATCAAGTGTCCAGGTTTTATGATCGTGGAACCACTTCTTTCGCAGCTTAGCGTTGGCTTCCGTTACAAAGGGTTTCGCAATTGCAGCCCTTCCACGAATGTTAGCTTTGTGTTTTTTGTCGAAACAGTATTACTCAAGTGAGTGTTGAGTTCTGCTGTAACTTTTGCCACGGCAGTTTTATGTTGTCTGGCCAACAATTATTTTTAATGTTCGTTGGTCTCAGTCAGTTAACTTTGGGTTTCGCCCACTATTCCTCTTCGTCGATGATGTTTTACCATGTTTTGTGTATGCTGTCATTACCGTGGATACTGTCGCTCGTGAAACGTTAAACAATTCAGCTGTTTTCGTCACAGACGCTCCCGTTAACCGAGCACCAACGTTTTGCCCTCTTTCGAAGTCTGAGAGATCACACATTTCACCTATCGCTTGTTTTAACCGTCGCAGAACAAAGCGTATGATACACTGAAATATAATCTATAAGACTTGGCACGTAAACTGTACAATGCATACGCGTTCCATTATTTACACGGAAGCAGTGATGCCAACATGCAACAAAATGTACTATATTGCATGGTGTTCGTATTATTTTGTTCATCCCCTGTACTTTGACAGTCGCAGTTACGTAACACTGTAATACGCAATATAAATATTCGTAGNTATTATTTTGTTCATCCCCTGTACTTTGACAGTCGCAGTTACGTAACACTGTAATACGCAATATAAATATTCGTAGAGTGACCACCAAAACATTACAAGTTAGGCTGCTCCCACATTGAGTTGGGTAAATATTCTTTCAAATTAGTGTTTTGGTTAAGTGGAATAGGGTGTGTTGTGTGTGTGCGTGCGTGCGTGTGTGTGTGTTTTGGGCGTATTTCGCAATAACTTTTGAAGAATCATTGGCTTAGCTGCCTGTTTGAGTATTATTTCTTATTTATGTTCCAAAAGTAATTCCGCAACCACTTATGAATTTTTATTATACTGACATAAAAGTCATCTCTCTTATATGGTTGTAGTGGGGACATGCACTTCGCCGAACAGGCGTTTAGCTGAAAAATTAATCTCTTTAATCAGAAATAGGCGTTTGGCAGAACAGGCATTTAGCCGAACTAGAAATTTACAAAATAGTAATTTTCCTGAAAAGATTATTGACATGATTTCCTTCTGCATCGTTCAAATACTCTTGGCCTGGTCCTCCGGCGTTTAGTAGAAGAGAAATTTAAACGAAAATGCATTTGAGATAAAGTGTTTAACAAGATTGGCATTTGAACTTACGTTTTGCAGAATGGACTTTTTGACTGAAAGGCGTTTTGCAGAATATGCATTTGACTTAAAATACGCTTCGCAACAATTTATCCAAATAACGGGTACTTCTCGTGGTATTGTAGAGTATGAGAGAAAGAGGTAGAGAGACAGTTTAATAGAGAGAGCGAGGGTGAAATGCTAATGCACGTGCACTTTCGTTAGAAGACCACATGAAAGATCCTCAAAGATGAATTATTTTATGCTCAGCTCGACAAAAAAGTAGCAACACTGGTGAATTCATGAGATTATAGAATCTTAACTCAAACAGCGAAAATTGTTTTTAATGCGCGAAACCCGGAGGCTAGCCCGTTAAAACCGGGTCACTGAAATTTCTGAAACCAGACTGGCCACAGACTAAAATGTGATATGCACTTAGTTATCTGCAGTGAATTCCACTTTCATTCTAGTCGTTCATCAGTTGATGGCATGTTACTATCCAAGTTTTCGGTCGTTAGTATTTCCCTAATTGAAACCTCTTACCAAATTTAAATAATAAATTGCGAAATAATTTTTTTCCTATTCACCTTTAATTTTTACGCCATTATCTCTGCACAACTTGTCTCTGTTAATAGGTTTCGAACGTATCACTGATCCCTGCATCATTTTGTAGTCTGGCGCATTGAATGGTATTTTGTTCAAAACATCTAAAATTCTACTTATCTCGTGAGATTCTTTTACACCTTAAAAAATAAGTATTTTAGGACTTCGCGCGTGTAAGTCGTCTACATTTACTTCTCACAGTAATGGAAGTGTAATTCAGCATTAAACACATCGATTGATGCCACGTTCCAAAGATGATATTCGTCGGAAGTGAAAGGTATTCAGTTTCAAACGGACCTCAGTTCTGAAGTTTTATATTTTGTGTAGGGAAATTGCGAATGCCAGTAATTTTGCACATTTTAGTTATATCTTTCCCTGTAAATTTAAAAGAGTTTAATGATATTTGAATTAAAATTTTGTTTCTCCCCAAAATATCTGAAAAGTAATGGAGGAAAACTTTAGTTAGGCCCTCCAAAAATCTAACACCGACTTATTTTTATATGTTTATTAATTTAATGTACAAATATTCATAACATATTTATAGAATTCTTTTCTGGGATAGTACTTGCTGGTTTCTAGCATTGACCACTATTCACCACGGTGGGTGTAGGATTACTAAGTACCATCCTTCTCTGTTGAAGAAAGCTATTTATAGTGTCCACTTAAAACTAAAGAGTTGTTTGTACCTTGAATGCTTCTCANTCCTTCTCTGTTGAAGAAAGCTATTTATAGTGTCCACTTAAAACTAAAGAGTTGTTTGTACCTTGAATGCTTCTCACATTGTGCTGAAATAATAAGAGGACTTCGGTAATCCAAAAGGCAGAAAAAAACGCCAACATTCTTCACCGGGAAGTCGTTTAAAGCCTCTTCCACCCTGTTCATCTATTTACGCGGAAGAAAAGAGCGGAAAATATCTGGTTGGGGAGGGAAATAGTCTAAAGAAGTAAGCCTAAATAAGCCAGTTTTTGCGGCGTGCAGAAAATGTTGGGATGGGCTGCAGCCGAGGCGTGAGTAGGGTTGAATGGGGGAAGAGTGTAAGGTACCACTGGGACAAGGGTTGGGAGGTGCAGCAATGTGCACAAGAAAGAGGGATAATGGCGCCGAGAGGGGTTGAATGGGGCAGCCG
>NQII01012890.1:0-21228 GCA_002778355.1 Clitarchus hookeri
GATGGGGAGTACGCATCACCTTCCCGGGATTCTGAATACGTAATGAAAGGACCGTGAATACGAGAACACCCACGGCAGATGCAGATTACAGTTCCCTTGGAATGAATGACACGGACGGCGACGTGAGGGTAACTAAATCATCGCGTCCTGATGGAGGGTTAATCTCGAGTGACTGCGATTGCCAGTGCTTCGTGGTCACGTGGCAAGGACACGGCATCAGTCACGGTTTGAGAGCGACCCCCGGGCGTGATTCGTAATTTGTGGTCGCCGACTTTGTTAATCAGGAGTTTCGAGCCCCAGTCTGGCCACAGTAACTTTGGCCCACCCGCATTCAAAACGCAAGCGCTTTGGGGGTTGCGCTCTTGGACTCTGAGTGCACGAATCTTAATGGTTATACTTTCTTCCCTGATGTTCATGATACACTTGCTAAGGACACGCACTGCTGTTGTTCTGAAATAGGTCTGGAAATAACACGTGGGGAAAATTTTCCATTTTATTTGGGAACTAATTAACAGGCACAGGTTTAGCCACAGCCCGTCAGGCATGCCAAACGGATCAAGCAAATAACTACGTGGAGAAATGTATAGTCTACTGTACAAGGAATGAATAAACACTTCTCCACTTGTTTATCGTGTGTTTTGTGCTTTCTATTGTATATACAGGATAGAAGCAGCGCTTGTACTTTAACTGAAACAAGTACTAGAGTATCAGTCATAAAGAAACCATTGGGAACAAAAAGAAATTTGCAATTTAGTTCTGTAGTGCTTGAGAAGTAGACGTTTATAATTTTGGGTAGCGTGTATCGTCCTTTGACAGTCCCTCTCCATTTGATGATATTTTTGATAGTATTTCGACTATGTATCACTGTCAAAATGATAAATTCCGTATTCTGAAATAAACAATTTAATAGAACTAAAAACATAAAATAATCATACAACCCGTTCTTTCGAAACATACCAACCAAAGCAATTTGATGACTGACATGCAATTTCTGATGACCAAGTTGACCAGTATTGAAAAACATACTAATTTGCTTCTATAACAGTATGTCAGCTTGTGTCACTTTAAATATACAATTTTTTGGAAGATTTTTTTTTTCAAAGAAAGTTTTAAAATTTAAATTGCTTTGGAGAAGTGTGTGTTCATTATTTTCATGCGAATATTTTCTGTTTCAAGCCTGCAGTTTACCCTCCCCTCCTTCCTTGTCTTACACGGGCGTGTATGTCAGTGAACGTGACGAATCACACAATAGGACAGCGAGACGTGGGGAGCTTTGGATGACGTGGTACTTGATGCGTGTAGCAGGGAGGGGAGATGCGACAAAACTGCAACGTACCCGTGGTTGCAAACTCACACCTGGCGGTGACTAACACCTTCCAGAATATCTGAGATTCCCTCAAGTCTTGAGAAACCTCTCGACGCTGGATTAGGACATGACTGGGCGTGCTACAGTGCGGGATAACCCAGAGCGTGGTTGTAAATACAGCCCTTGTCTCCTTCGAGGCAGTTCATTGGAGTTAGTGGACGACTGCTTCCTAGAGTCCAGCAAGCGACTGTGGTCATTGGCAGCGCGGAGACGGCGTCTGTTGTACCCGAGCGACTTGAAGGGGCTCATCTGGTTGCTCAAAAACCATTTCTGTGGTGTCTGATATCTTCCTATGCGTCGAAGCTGAAGTGAAAAGAGTTCACGAGAGAGACACACTGCTACACTCTGAACGATCTAGAGCATTGGAGTGTATAATTTGTGTTAGAAGGATTACATTAATTATTACTTTATTGATTAATACAATAAGATGCTGAAAACCGTCAAGCCGGTATACTTGGGTCACTGAGATTAACTTGGAACAAGTAAAAGGAAATTTTGTTTGGAAATGTGGCAACCTTGAAGTAGATTTATGCAGTTTCATAAAGTTGATTGCCGGGAGTACTGTATTGTGCACGGTGTTTTATTTTACTCAGATTTATTGCTTGTGCGAAAATTTTTCTTTCTAGAGTGTCTCAAGTCACCCCCGGTGTCTAAAATATACCCACCCAATCGCCATTCTTGGTTTGTAAGTAACATAGAAAAAAAATTAATAATTTTTTTTAGTCAATTAATAATTTAATCCCATATGAACTCGGCCACATCCAGTCTCACATAGCAGTAAATATAGCGTAGTTTCGGAAATAAATGACAATAGTCATTGTTCATAGCTATATTCTCGCTAAAAAAAAAAACTCTGTGAGCATAATTGCAACTATTTTCTTTGAAAAATTAAAATATTAGCTGTTGTTTATTTTGTTAAAAATGCCTCATTATNCTATATTCTCGCTAAAAAAAAACTCTGAGCATAATTGCAACTATTTTCTTTGAAAAATTAAAATATTAGCTGTTGTTTATTTTGTTAAAAATGCCTCATTATCTGCCCACTCACGACAAAATAATGTGGTTTTGAAACCTTGTTAGGCAGAGAGAGGGAGAGATAAAATGCGTATGAGAGAGAAGGATGTTTTGTTTTTAATGAACTGCCTTTCGAAATAAAAAGACACGAGTAAAATCTGAGCTGCCGTGATTAGAATGATGTCAGACAAATGCAAATTTCCGAAGCTTCGGTTACACGTCTCATTAAAATAGCGAGGTTGTTCTTATGTGCAGCGAAGGAATTGCCTGATACCAAGAAAGACATGAAAACAAATAAGTAATTTATAATTTTAACAGAGGAGTAACTCGCCGCTGCCGCGAAGTAGAGAAACTGTCAGCGTAAAACGTCAGATAATTTGAAAGTAGAGTGTAAATGTTTTGACCTGGATGATTGCACGCTAAACTTGACTCTTTTACTCATTACTTATCCCTGGGATATCATTAATTTTTTCAATGGTTCGTACGTCAACTATTATGTAACTGCTAGCTAACTTCACCCCCCCCCCCCCCNATTCGGTAGCAAAATGTGACCCATTTGTTTTTTAAGAGTGTATGACGCAAATAAATATAGGCACATCTAAGCATGTCGTAGGCATTTTACACTCTAAATCTGGATGAGTTATTTCAATTAGTAGAGTTATTTTACTGAAACTTCAGTTAATGAGCTGTTATCAACTGAAGAATCAGTTTAAATCACCGTTTTTATCAGAGAATACTACCAACTAAAATGATCAGTAGAATTTTGCTGATTCACGTGGAGCAGTTTCAACAAATCCGCAGTCAAATTCGCTTATTTGGAACTGTTCTAACTGTTTTAATTTTAGTGTGCACTGTTACCTTATTCGAATACTGACATGCTCTTTAAATAACGTAACATGAATATAAATTTAGTTTACCTGTTACTGCAGCCAGTGTTAGTCAAATACATTTCAGACATCTTAAGTTTAATCTTTTCGTCCTTAATTTCGTTTCTGTAATTTTTTTGTGTTTTGTCAAGGCAACCACCAAAGTTGAGATTCAGTCTTTTTTTAGAACTATTTTTCGCACATGTCTTTCACCACATTCATATTTTTAACGTATAACATTTTATTTTGTTGTAATATCTGGCCCTTTTTAAAATAATTTTTCAGGTTTTAAATATATATTGAATTTCTGCCTTTGTTTTTATAAGTGTGCCTCTTGTGGAAAAACAGTAAAATAAGCAAAGTTACTTGTACGCAATAGTGTCTTTTGCGAAGACTCGAACTCACGATCGGGCCGCGGTTTGTGTAGTGGTCAGAACACCCGCCTCCCGCCAAGGCGAACGGGGTTCGATTCCCGGCGGGCTCGTCCTCCGGATTTTCGCACGTGGGGATCGTGACGGCGACGCCGCTGGTTGGCGGGCTTACTCGGAGGTCCTCCATTCCCACCCGCCCTTGCATTCCCGGTGATATGCACCTTGCTTCACCCTCATAGGCTCTCAAGACCTCGTTGAGAGCTGGATAAAACTCTCTACTTTAATCAAAACTCACGAGTTGAGCACTCGCGTGCTGGCACACTGGACACGGCATAATCGAAACCACCATTAACTATTTTCATAACCAAGACTTGGTTTTTTTTTTTTTTAATCGTACCATAATTCTTCTCGTGTGGCAGACACGTAAACGGCGCTAACAACAACTGAACACACAGAATAGTGTGAAAGATGCGAAGCCACTGTAAAAGTATACTCTGTGTTCCTAATGTTAATTATCTTGCTCGACACTAGGTAACTATGTAATCGCATCCGTATGTTCGTTACGCTATTGTGATGCAGACAAGTTGGTATAACTATAAACCTGTTTATTTTTACCTATTTATAACTGACAGCATGAATCTTAAATTACTTTTTGTGTAGCGTATACAACAAAAATTAACAAATATGTGCAACCTTGGCTATATTAAAAAGAAATATTCATGTAATTGATCTCGCAGTACAGGCTAAAACTATGAAAGTGTATCGCTTAGCCAAATTTGTGCTCACGCTGAGAAGAAGAATTTTTTCAGTATACTAAATATATTTGTTTGTTTCAGGAAAACAATCTGCTGTAGTTACAACTAAGCCCTAGTTCTTCTAAATGAATGAAATTCTTTCACAAAGTCAAATAATTTATTTAAAACAATATATTATTGCGCCAAGCAGATTTTTCGTTCTTTCAGTATGCTAAACAAATATTTAGTGTAAGCAAACGTGACGTTACAATTTGTCAACAAAATAATGTGTTTAGTTCTATGCGATATATTTTGAACCGAGGATTTATTTGCAGCTACCAAAGATTTTATTGGCAACACGAATCCATTTGGTTGATTTTCCCAGTCTTTGTTGGCTGCGTGCTTTAGAAGCAGTCGTCCATTTCTATGTTATTAGTTCGTGCACGAGACTGTCTTAAGAATGGGTGATGAAATAACCCAGAAAAAGTTTTGAAGATCGGGATTTCACTGACTTTAAAGAAGTATTTACAGGTAATGTAACTAATTATTACTCAATAGCGCTAGATAAGCGGGATGATTCACATAAGCCTGCGGATTGAAAAGTTATGCAATCCCGCTGTGCTACAGCCCATGGCGCAAACACTGTGCCCCGACAGCGTCGCTAGATCAGGGTTCGATTCCCGGCCGTGACAGCTGGTATTTTTTACTATCATTACTAGCGCTTAAACATGTATACAAATGACAATGGTGATGTTTGATAATGAATGTAATAAGAAAAGTAATAATAATGAATAAATAATAATAGACACAACAAACTAATGAATGCGTCATAACATAGTGACAAGTATAACTATACCGGTAATTACTATTGTGTACATAATTTTAAACATGCGATAAGACGGACTGCTAAACAGAAATGTAGCAGGCATTTAAATTACCCATAGTCGTACGCCGAGAAACAAGAGAATTTGTCATTTGCCGCCAAAAAGCGTACTATTTACATGGTGTATCTGCGCATGTGTGCGTGAGAGTTATATTAATTAACGAATNATTTGCCGCCAAAAAGCGTACTATTTACATGGTGTATCTGCGCATGTGTGCGTGAGAGTTATATTAATTAACGAATCCTGTACACCCCAACGTGTATAGGTTAAACGTGACGTCCGAAAGACGTGCGAAAAGGTAGGATTACCAGGTAGAATTGATGGAATACTGAATTAACTGGACACATGATGGCTGAAGTTAAAATAAAAACGAAAGTAAAATTATTGATCAATTAAAAGCAGAAAGGGGCTTTGAGTGGGAATGCCGAATCTACCTGGGGGGGGGGCGGATTTCTATTGACAGATGTAGAATATTGAGTAGCTGCAGCCACCGGTAATTGAAGTCGNCTACCTGGGGGGGGGGCGGATTTCTATTGACAGATGTAGAATATTGAGTAGCTGCAGCCACCGGTAATTGAAGTCGTGTGTAGAAAAATTCTGTTACCAAATTACTGATGATGATGGTGCTGATGTGTATTTTTCCTCCGATGTGAAGGATTGGAGTAAGCTGAAAGTTACGTGGACTAAAATTAAATAACTCGTATGGGGTTCGATATCACGTCCGACCNGCTGAAAGTTACGTGGACTAAAATTAAATAACTCGTATGGGGTTCGATATCACGTCCGATCGACAGAACCCGCGCACGGACGCCAGCTATTAATTCGTTTATTGCTATTATGCATTCAGTACTATGACTCATTCGGTATTACACATTACCATTGCCATTTGAATGCATGTCCAAGCACTAGTACAGATTGTTAAGCATACCAGCTGTCAGGGTCCAATGTTTGTGCCATGGGATGTAGCAGGCTTAGGTGAATCATCCGTTATAGTAGCTTCGTAGTGGCATCTGTTGAAAACATGTTGAATAAAGTGTCCGTGGTGCGTGGATAACTTGACACAAAATGCCAATCTACTAATAAACGTGTACACAAAATCTCAAATAAATTATTTGGTTGTGCAAACAAATTTTGTTTAAACCAACAAAATCATTTTTCTGAGTCAGAGGTCAAAAATGTCCTCACTGTAAAAAAAAAATGTTTGGTAAAGTTCTCAAATTGTATTGTAACTGTTTAACCTATGCAGTTTAAGGAAATAGTACCACNACTTGACACAAAATGCCAATCTACTAATAAACGTGTACACAAAATCTCAAATAAATTATTTGGTTGTGCAAACAACTTTTGTTTAAACCAACAAAATCTTTTTTTCTCAGTCAAAAGTCAAAAATGTCCTCACTGTAAAAAAAAATGTTTGGTAAAGTTCTCAAATTGTATTGTAACTGTTTAACCTATGCAGTTTAAGGAAATAGTACCACNAAAAAAAAATGTTTGGTAAAGTTCTCAAATTGTATTGTAACTGTTTAACCTATGCAGTTTAAGGAAATAGTACCACAGGCTGGAAATAGGGGAATGTTTAGCATCGCTACAATACAAGCTTGGGAACTTCCCTACGTTTTCGACTCTTTCCTGAGCAACTTTAGGAATGTTTCCATGGATTTATGGGAAAGTATTTTACCATTTGCGCTTTCTCACAGTGCGTATACACTGGTATGGTAAATTTGCAAATAGTTTCTTAGTGTGGGAGTGTAGTATCATAGATATAATACCACATTTAAGAAATAATCTCTTACCAGTGGACCATGCAAATCGTACACACAGCCATAATCTTAGTAAACGTAGGTAACGCACGACAGTTAGTGAACTGTGCATACGACTACATCCGCTCTGTCAGTGTTCCCTTTCGTGTAACGAAAACGTAGTGTAAATTCAGAAAGTTACTGCAATTTTGCTGAAACAATTAGGGCCTCGGTTGCTATGCGAATAGCGTGCTGGCCCTCCACCATTGTGATTCGCACTCGATCCCCAGAAGATTCAGTTAAAATTTTACTATGGAAAACAGCAGATATTGCTAATGAACTTAATTCTATGGAGAATGCACTGTCTAAGTATTTTATGGATTATTTCTTCGCTGTTATAATTTTTTTTTCTTAAGTAAAGGGCTGCTCTTGTCAGATTTGTTCATCTTTGTATTCTGTGGATCTTTCCAAAATTGTTCAAGTAATCTTACTCGATGGTCGTTCTATATGTAATCAGAGTTCGGTTAATGGATGTGGAAATGAAGTTAAATTTTGTGTAGTGGTTGAATTTATTTGCTGTTTTTATTTCATCAAGAAGATTTTTCAAATTTTAAACAATGTATTTATGAATTCATTCAATCGTTTCTACTTAAAAACATTTTTAAGAACCCATATTTTGCTGAGTAATAACTCAGCCGGACGGTCTTTCCAAATACGAGGCGCCTTATTTAAATATCTAAAAAATATCATATTGAACAATTATTTTATTTTATTTTCAAAAAATGTAACAATTGAAATAACTAATTTAACTGAACTGTTTTTTACACCACATATTTTCGGGGTGGTGATAGTGTTTAAAAATTCGTATCATCGCTCTCCCCCCTTCGACTTCCAATTTACTGCATTCCGCCGCTTCTCTGTCTGCGAGTCTTATTTCAAGTCATGTTTTCAGTGATGATATGTCCGGCCCCCACTCTACTTGTATTTCTCTACCCACAAATAAAAAGCATGTTTCCTACATATATGTCTCCTACATCATTTAATATTAATGTATGTAATGCAATTTTTTTCTCAAGTTTTTGAGTTCGAGTTCATTGGTGTTTATGTTACCAACATCTAACATGGGGATCGGAGTCAGTTACATAATATGTTCGTCCATTTTTATAAATTGTTTACATTTTTTTTTTCTAAATTATTTGTTTTCAAGGTTAGTGGGGTCAGGGCCACAGGAATCCAACATGGGTGTCAGAGTCAGTAATGTAATATGCTCCTAAACTTATATTTGTTTCTTTCGATTTTTACAATATTTTCTCGGTTTTTCAAGATCAATGTTATTGAGGTCAAGGCCAATGCCACCAGAAACCAGTGTGGGTGTCTTCTTTGAGTCAGTGATGTAATATATTCGTACAATTTTATTAGTGTCTTTCGATTTTTCCAATTGTTTTCTCGATTTTTGTGACTGGTGAGTGTGAAGTTGTTTGGTAGAGGAAGCGGGAGGGGGTAGCTTGTTGTGGTGTGTGTGAGGGTAACGTTATATGCTCCTTGATTTTGGGATCAATTTTTTTTTATTTTCCTCAATTNGGGAGGGGGCGAGGATGGTGGGATGAGTGTGTTTTTAACGCCACAAAGTCTTCTGTTATTTAGATTTTTCTTTTTTTACGATTTTTTTAAATTTTTTATAATTTGGCGTGTTTTGGGTGGAGGGGGTGGGTGGTGGTGGTGTTTGGAGGGTTGAGCGAGGGGTAGGATAGGGTAACATTATATGTTCCTGGATTTTTTGCGATTATTCTTTTCTTTTTTTTATGATTGTGATGGGCTGAATTTTTTTTTCAAAAATTTGCAATTTTTAATTTTATTTTTTGTTTTAAGGTAAAGTTCATGGGTCCATGTCAAGATCAATGATATCCAAAATAATGGTCGAGTGCCATCACAACATGGCCGCCCCAGGCCGCCTCGACAACCGTGGTGGCTGGTGGCTCCTGGTCTCTATGCATGATACCTGTACCAGACTTCCTCGAACCAATCTACTAGCATCAGTTATCAAACACTTCGTAATTTTCCCTTAAGCAAACCGATTTCTAGAAAATTGAAACAATTCATTTGAGCAGAAATATTGGCTAAGAATCTTGGCTTTCCGCTGTGAATACCTGAGCGGAATATTTGGGTCACTTGTTTCTTACTCCCTTTCGGTGATGAAGTTTTCGGAAATTCGAGTGTCCTGTCAGAACCTATTACTATTATTTTTTTAATTGTTGCTGAGAGATAATAGTATAAAAATATTTATTTGTATTACATTTTTAGAAATAATCGCTATACTTCTCAACCATTCCCGTACTACCTTCCGTTATGTGCTAAATTTATAGCGAGTTGTTATATTGTCTAATACTCAAATATGATTTACTTCTCCTTAGGACATCTCATTTATACGTTTGTGTATATCAAGCTTCTTTCCTTGATGGCTCATTAAGGCGTTATGTGGAAAACGTATACACCAACTGGAATTTCCCTTACAAAATGCGTTTTGTGTCGCTTTTCTTAGAGAATGCCGCCAGTTTAATCCCGACTACGTGGCATTGGGTTTTGTTGAACTCGAGTTCTGCCTCCCCCACGGCGAAGAAGTCATTTAATTTAGCAACTTTTTTTCCTCCCCTTGTTTGTGTTCCATGAAGCGCAGGAAGCTCTGTAATTTTCGGTAAACAAGTTCGCGCATTTCTCGTTTGTTCGGGCGGATTTCCACTCAACTTTCAAGTAGATAGCAATAGAATTCGCGCTGTGCTTTGGCCGCGTTCCGCTCGGCACCGACAGCAGCTGAAATCACTGACAGGTAGCGAGCGAGTTGCGTAGTTGTTATCTGCAGAAGATGCAGGTGGAAAGTAAATTTTCACAATCTCTTCGATCTCAATCTTCGATTGACGAGTCTGAATCAGACGAAGAAGAATAGAAAAAGTATTCATCCCTGTTGACAACATGTTCAGGCCTGCCATTGCTTCGCCGACCATAGCAGACGCAGTTATTCCTGCTGAAAACTTTACTGGCGAGTGTTCGAACTGTTTCCAGTACTCAGCACTGCTTAGCACTGATTGTTACTGATGGCGCTCCTTTAGTTACGTTACTGGTCAGCGCTGTGAGTACCGAGTGGAATGCCGCCTTTGTCGGCGAATATTCAGCGGGGGATTATTTCATAGTTTCGCGCTGTTTTAAGTCGCATCAAAGTAATCCGTTGAACTTTTTTTTTAAATTTTTACTTTGCGGTTTTTTGTTCGGTTGCATGATAATATGTAATGCTTTGGTAGATTCCGTATCGAATTTTTTCTCTTTACTGAAGAACGTAAAACAACGATAAATACGCGTTTGAAAAACATCCTTTGTGTAGAATACCATCTAGATTGATTATCTGTAGTTATGAGTTGTCCGCAAAAAAAAAATGTTTTTTTTTGCTGGTTCCACAATAAAAATTCCGTGTATGGCAATACACGTATGATTAAAAACGCCACCAAGTTTGGAATTAAATGCGTTTTGGAGATCTTCATTTCGTATCGTGCAGGACCAGCGAATTATCCCGTATTTAGTAACGTATTGTACACGTTTTCGGAGTACATAAACAACAAGTGCTTTATTTATATTAATTATTTGATATTGTATTATATAAGGTCCCCAGTTCAGTTCTTGGAAGGAAATCGGGATTACTGCTTAAAGGGTAGGATCAACTAATTAGACACTGAAACGCCGTGTACAACTACATCTGCGATAGATTTCACACTGAACGCATGATGGTTCCTAGGGGCGGAGGGGATGTTTTGGAACTGATTATTCAAGCGTGTACAGGCGCGATATTACCTCATATGTGCCCTAGTCAATAAACAATAGAATGAAAGCAAGCACTTCGAAAGAGGAAACGCAAATGTGAAGACAAGGTACCCAGTAATTGAAAGAGAAAAACTGCTGCAAATGCCAGATGTTGATAGGTTTAACATATNAATGTGAAGACAAGGTACCCAGTAATTGAAAGAGAAAAACTGCTGCAAATGCCAGATGTTGATAGGTTTAACATAAGTTATCTTTTGGTACTTCAGTTTCCCTGGAATAAATAAGCACAGTATTTTTAGATAGCCACTGCTTCTTCGTAAGGTTAACAAGTCAGCCATTTACTCTGTTCTATCTCTAAATTGAACCGTTTTATCACATATCTTCATCCTCTTCCTAAACCGAACATTAGAACTTGGTTCACAAGGGAGATGAAATAAACGTGACCAGGGTTACAAANAATGTGAAGACAAGGTACCCAGTAATTGAAAGAGAAAAACTGCTGCAAATGCCAGATGTTGATAGGTTTAACATATGTTATCTTTTGGTACTTCAGTTTCCCTGGAATAAATAAGCACAGTATTTTTAGATAGCCACTGCTTCTTCGTAAGGTTAACAAGTCAGCCATTTACTCTGTTCTATCTCTAAATTGAACCGTTTTATCACATAGCTTCATCCTCTTCCTAAACCGAACATTAGAACTTGGTTCACAAGGGAGATGAAATAAACGTGACCAGGGTTACAAACTGCAAAACGTCACCTGAATGAAACACCTCGGCAGACCGTCAGCCCCAGGGGAATTTCGGGTCCCCGTTACTGGTCGTACGACGTGTGTATTAGACCTTACTGTGTGGCACTACCCACGGATATCATCCAAACGTCAGATGCGTCAACAGTATGGAGAAGAGGGGATGTATCCCTGAGATTACTTCCGCTACACGTTGCGAAGGTCAATGTTAAATGTTTGGCAAAGGGGATTTTTNACTACACGTTGCGAAGGTCAATGTTAAATGTTTGGCAAAGGGGATTTTTCGCTACTAGGTAAGCGCTAGTGTCGCATTTGTGCCAGATGTTCTCTGAAGTTGAAAACAGGATAACTGCAATAATCATAAATCAAATATAAAATAACTTTCTACGTGAGTAAAATATTTATCTTTTATAATTCACGTATCTTAAAATTTCAATTAAAAGTAGTTTTTTTTTTTGGAACGCTGCGAACCTAGCGGCAGACACTTTCCCTATGCCAAACTCTCCTGTAAGAAATATCGTTNTTTTTTTTTTTGGAACGCTGCGAACCTAGCGGCAGACACTTTCCCTATGCCAAACTCTCCTGTAAGAAATATCGTTTTGTTCCTAACCTAAGTAGAACTAACCTCACCCCAGGGACGGGGAAAGTTATCTACCAACCAACTGCGATGAAGCGGCCTCCTACAACTCCTACTGTCGAGACTGTTAAGCGGGAAACGTAGAGGATTACGCGCGCTACCCCACCCGTCATAATTACACGTCCCAGATCTCCGCCGGAGCGGCAGCGGCAGCACCGTCGCTCGTAAACCAGCGCGCAGCTGTTGTGAGAAGTTTTAGTACCTACGCACCGCGTTTCTTCCCCCTCCCNTACCCCCTCCACCGTCCCTTCGAAAACAGAACGCGCCCGAGCGGATTTCGCAGGGTAAACGAAACAAATGAAAATCTCTGCCGGGCGTCGCGTCCGGGGCGACACAATAATGAAGGATTCATCATGCGCTCGGCGCGATGTAACATTGATGAGTGGTCGGTCCTGCAGCGTGAGCGGGGATGGATAATGAATGACCGGCGTGAAGGAAGCCGCCCTCGAAACGTACCTAAACCTAATTTATGTTTTAGCGAGGGTTGTTCTGTTCGTCGGCAGCTGTTCGTTCCGCGCCGTTTTATCCGTTTAACGGCGCTCTCGCAAAAAAAAACAAAAAAAAAAAAAACAGTTCAACTGCACACTCAACCTTTAGAAAAGAACTAGCTGATTAGGAAGTGTAAAAGCTTTTCAAAGGATTTATTTATATTAAGAAGTTTTCTGGCCTCATGTTCTGTCCACGTTGTTTTGATAATGCTATTGGCAAAAAAAAAAAAACACTCCAACGTTGGAATTGCCGGTCTAGCGGGCGTGTATTTGATTGAGCCATGCCTGAAGACTTCTGTTAGGTGTCTCAGAGTGAAAATCCTGTGGCAAGAAGTTGACACACAGGAATTAAGTTTACTGAAACGAAACTGTGGGGCGCCATCTTTGATCTTGGCGTGATAAATATTTGGCAGATAAAATGCCCGCCGCCATATTAGCGGTATGTGCGCCAGTAGAAAACACATATATAGTATATATGTGATTGCTGTAACGTCGTGTGAACAGTATTCCGATTACCTATTAATTATTACTATAAAAAAAACTCATTTTTACAGCATTTATCTTTGCCGTAGAGTAGGCATACGGATGAAATTTAAATTCACTGTACGGTATATTATATGGTGACAGTATCAATGCTGTTTTTTCTTGCCAACCCGGTTATTGATGATGTGGTCGAGCGGGCAGAAATGCAATGGCTCATAAAGTGTGTTTAAGAAATGAGAGTCTTAACATTATTATCTTTATCATATATTAGCAGAATTAATTAGTATTAATTGTACTAAAGGTGTAGAGGCACTTGGAGCAGTTTGGCTTATGGTTAGTTTGTCAGCCGATGCCATTTAGACGTTGCGTGCAGAGGAAATATATCTACCAGTACAAGTAAGTTTAAGTAATTGATGCGAAGGAAAAATTTCCGTACAGAGCCTACGATGCTCACACTCGATACAAGCAAGGCAACAAACGGGATAATCCTGCCCACATAGCTAGCGGATAAGTTCGCATAAACTGAACGCATTTCATCTCTGGACATTTAGTTACTCTGTGGCATGGCATCAAGACGGAATACGAGTCGCAAGAACTTGCGGGATTGTCTTGTGCGTAGCGTTTACTTGCAGGAATACGACGTATGTTTTGACTTTGAGTTATTTTTACACAGTCCTCTTATAAACAATTAAGTGTCGCTTATTAAACGGGCCTGTTTAGATTATTCATTAGTACCTGAAGATCTATCGTTTGGCACTCAATATTTGTGTTTTCTTCCCCCCCCTACCCCCTCCGCCCAACTATCAAGATCCTTGTTTTTTTTCGTGTAATCATTACCTAGAATTGTTTGAGTGCGCGCGCGCAATCAGTACCTGACACCAGCATAAAACATTTTTGTAAACTAGAGGTTGAAACTAGATAATTATGTGTTTAAACCTTTTCCGTGCGTCTAAAGGAAATTGAAGCACGTAATGTGACGTGTTGATGTGAAACATTCATAAATATTATATTTATTAATTTTTTTATTTGGTTACAAATGTTGCACCGTAATGTAATTAGGAGCTATTTCTGAAAACGTGAAATTCGATAATATAACAGCCTAAACAAAAAACAAAAGTTTTACGTGTAGATTTTGTAAATTTATATGTTTTTATCCATTCATTTAAGCGTTATTTGAAGGTAGTTAAAGTAATAGTATTTCAAATGCGGCCCAATGTAACGCCAAATATTTCTCCCACGTAATAAAAGTAGAATGATTATGGGGACTTTGGCGCAAGGGAATAGAGGCGCGGAGCGTCGGAGCTGTTTATGTTCTGTCATTTTGGTCCCCCGGCGGCCATCTAGGATACATGTAACCTTGACCTTGAGCCCAAACTATTTTCAAAATCCACAAAATTCCAACAATTTATAAAAAAAAATGCGTATAAAAATTATTGAATGTTGATTACAAAATTTAAATAAAAATTTATAAAAAATATGTTTTTANAAAAAAAAATGCGTATAAAAATTATTGAATGTTGATTACAAAATTTAAATAAAAATTTATAAAAAATATGTTTTTAAAGAACTTAAATTTTTGGAGGTCCCCACACTTACCTTCACCCATACTCATCCCGCCATAATAGTAGGTGCAGTCTTCCATCTTGGTAGGTGCAGCCATCTGCCATTTTGGTTGTTGCAGTTCGCCATCTTGGTTGGTGCATTCCGCCATCTTGATAAGTGCAGTCCACCATCATGGTAGGGGCATCACAGCCACTGTTAGCCATATTGGTTTTTTCGTTTGTCATTTGTTTATACATTACTGGAGTTTGTCTCTGACCTTCGTTCGACTACCATATTGCATTTCATATGTTTTCATCACCTACGTGGCGCTATTTTCTAGATTTCGTCACCAGGCGAGCTGGCGATTTAGCCACCAGGTGGCAACTATATTTGATTATGTTTTTTAAAGTATAGGTGGTGCAGTCGGCACCCTTCATCGTTGATTCCATTTTCAAGAAATATGTGGCATTAACTTCTTGATTTCACTGCCAGGCGAGCTGCCGGTAGCCGCTCATTCTGACGATTCAGCCACAAAGTGAGCTGTCGGCACTCATATTTGTAGTCATAGAAAAATCTGTAATTTTTCATTCCTATTTTTAAAAACAATTTTTTTCTAATCAGCAGTATACCTACAAGCATAACTTATTAAATTGATATTCATTTTCTATTAAGATCTTTAATTAAGACCGACCAAAATCANGTATACCTACAAGCATAACTTATTAAATTGATATTCATTTTCTATTAAGATCTTTAATTAAGACCGACCAAAATCATTTTTCGTGTTAATGCTAATTAAGTTAACATTGAAATTGAATATTTATTCTGTTACCTTTCACCCCACCACTTCAGTCCAACCAATTATTCACCATAGCTTAATCCCTTGTCACTACCGCACTTGTTTTCAGCATTGTTCGCCAGAGCGTGCTAGTGTAGGGAAAGTATTTCATGGGAACAATGTCTACCCTCGGCAGAGTTTCTCGTCTGTTGCCAGAGGTGACAGATCGCTCTCTCACCCCTCATATTTTAGCTTTCTGACTGGTAATTTTAGATGGTTAATTCCATCATGTCACGAGATATTATCAAACGTGCACGCTATACGCATATATGTTCCCGTGAAATTAAAAATCTGCTCAAATTTGGAGTATCGGTTCGGGCCAGCTGGTCTCTGGAGGAATATGTAACCTCATAAAATACGGTACTATAACTTAGTTTTTTTAATTTATATATTTAGCATCGATATAATTTGCAATGAAATTACCTTTGTATCTGTGCCGCTACTGTAACACCTCATTTGCATTCACCAAATGTGTTCGAAGACACGAAAAGTATGGATGTTCGAATAATGCATATAGAGTGGCATATAAGTGTGGAAACTGTGACATGGCATTTGCTAGGCGTAATAACTTGCGGGGGCATGCGAAAAACCTGCATAGCTGTTGGATCTTCACCTGCCAAAATCCATTGTGTACACAGTCTCCTTCACCGCAGTTTACGAGTATAATTCCCACAAAACCAAGGGTTCAGGATGAGTATCCACCATCATGCCAGCGACCATCACGTCCAAGAATCTTGGCAGTGTCTGGGTTGGTTAATGACAATGGTTTCATGGTCCAAACTGCATTACAACACAGTCTAAATAATACCTATGCCTTCACAACAAGAGCGGGTATTCGGAGGATGTTTGCACATTTTAAGCTCGAATGGGGCAAAAAATCGCTGTTTCCTCGAACGCAGCTTTGCTAAATCGATCCCATTCAACGAAAGGAAGGTATTCGAATCGAAAGGCAAGGTATCGGAAATACTATAAAACATACTGTAAATATACGTCATGAGAGAGAAGCATAGAAACAGCGTGCTTCGGAGTAAATACTAACGAAAAATCAATCACAGAGTTCCCCTTCTCCTTTAAACAACATGCTTGCCCCCCCCCCTCATAAAAACATTTGTGTAAAATTTATTTTGTAAAAAATCATGTACCGTGTACGGATGCGTTATGCAGCTTTCTATAAAGCAATCATTATCGAAAAAAAAAAAAACCACTTTGCTACTTCAGTGGTATGCGAAATGCACAGGTAAGTAGCACGTGCATTCCCCTTCACCAAGGTATTGACGTTCATCATTTAAAACATTTACTCCCAAGTTTAAAATCGGTACATTAGGAAATTTAGGCAGCGGGGAAAAAAAACCCATGTTTACTCCACGTGCGACGATTTTTCTAGCACCATTGTCAGCATATAAAGCTTTTTATACGCATAAATAATGCACGTATAGTACGTTTTGCAGGGTAAAAATTATATAGCGTGATGAGACGCTAGCGTAAAGGTACACCCACAAGTACAAAATCACAAAAAAAAAAAAAAAAAAAAAAAAAAAAAACTGTTGCCTTCGGTATACAAAATTTTAGTGTTTTCATACATTATATGTTATCGATTCTTTCGTGGCATTAAAAATGAACATAATTATTGACCTTTTGTTTATTATCCATGCGCCGGACAAATGTCACACAATATCTAATACTAACACAGATAAGTTAACATCCTAAATGTCCTTGTTCCATTTCAAATACTTTCTGTAATATTTACAACAAACATTTGTTCCAGCTCCACCATACGTTTTCGACTTATATTTTTCGTAAAGAATATGCAATCGGAGATTGCGTTTTTCAGACTCATCCTGTATACTAATGAATATTTTGCTGCTCAGTATACTTAAGCACGAAAGCCCGGTGACAGTGTACTTCCATGGCGTAACAATAAAGATAAAAAAAATTATGATTAAAATTTTTTCCGCATTAATTTTTGTGCTTAAATATTATCATATGAAAACACTCCCGTTTTAGTTTTCTCTTCTGCGCAATTTCTACTTGAACAAAGGAAGTGGCAATTATACAAAAACGTGCCACGTTTCTTAAACGCCGCTCGCTGCCAGTCTACAGTAGTCTGCCAGCAGAGAGAGGATTTCTGAAGCCATGCGCGTCTCTTTGTGCTGAAGGTAAGCGGGNACAGTCTCCTTCACCGCAGTTTACGAGTATAATTCCCACAAAACCAAGGGTTCAGGATGAGTATCCACCATCATGCCAGCGACCATCACGTCCAAGAATCTTGGCAGTGTCTGGGTTGGTTAATGACAATGGTTTCATGGTCCAAACTGCATTACAACACAGTCTAAATAATACCTATGCCTTCACAACAAGAGCGGGTATTCGGAGGATGTTTGCACATTTTAAGCTCGAATGGGGCAAAAAATCGCTGTTTCCTCGAACGCAGCTTTGCTAAATCGACCCCATTCAACGAAAGGAAGGTATTCGAATCGAAAGGCAAGGTATCGGNTTCCTCGAACGCAGCTTTGCTAAATCGACCCCATTCAACGAAAGGAAGGTATTCGAATCGAAAGGCAAGGTATCGAAAATACTATAAAACATACTGTAAATATACGTCATGAGAGAGAAGCATAGAAACAGCGTGCTTCGGAGTAAATACTAACGAAAAATCAATCACAGAGTTCCCCTTCTCCTTTAAACAACATGCTTGCCCCCCCCCCCTCATAAAAACATTTGTGTAAAATTTATTTTGTAAAAAATCATGTACCGTGTACGGATGCGTTATGCAGCTTTCTATAAAGCAATCATTATCGAAAAAAAAAACCACTTTGCTACTTCAGTGGTATGCGAAATGCACAGGTAAGTAGCACGTGCATTCCCCTTCACCAAGGTATTGACGTTCATCATTTAAAACATTTACTCCCAAGTTTAAAATCGGTACATTAGGAAATTTAGGCAGCGGGGAAAAAAAAACCCCATATGTTTACTCCACGTGCGACGATTTTTCTAGCACCATTGTCAGCATATAAAGCTTTTTATACGCATAAATAATGCACGTATAGTAAGTTTTGCAGGATAAACATTATATACCGTGATGAGACGCTAGCGTAAAGGTACACCCACAAGTACAAAATCACAAAAAAAAAAAAAAAAAAAAAAANAAAAAGAACTGTTGCCTTCGGTATACAAAATTTTAGTATTTTCATACATTAGCTGTTATCGATTCTTTCGTGGCATTAAAAATGAACATTATTATTGACCTTTTGTTTATTATCCATGCGCCGGACAAATGTCACACAATATCTAATACTAACACAGATAAGTTAACATCCTAAATGTCCTTGTTCCATTTCAAATACTTTCTGTTATATTTACAATAAACATTTGTTCCAGCTCCACCGTACGTTTTCGACTTATATTTTTCGTAAAGAATATGCAATCGGAGTTTGCGTTTTTCAGACTCATCCTGTGAACTAATGAACATTTTGCTGCTCAGTATACTTAAGCACGAAAGCCTGGTGACAGTGTACTTCCATGGCGTAACAATAAAGATAAAAAAAATTATGATTAAAATTTTTTCCGCATTAATTTTTGTGCTTAAATATTATCATATGAAAACACTCCCGTTTTAGTTTTCTCTTCTGCGCAATTTCTACTTGAGCAAAGGAAGTGGCAATTATACAAAAACGTGCCACGTTTCTTAAACGCCGCTCGTTACCAGTCTACAGTAGTCTGCCAGCAGAGAGAGGATTTCTGAAGCCATGCGCGTCTCTTTGTGCTGAAGGTAAGCGGGATCCCTTCAGGCGGCTCTGAGAGTGTCTCCACGCCCCAGGGCCAGACAACTTCTGCTCCAGGACTCCGCTCAAGGTTCCTTCTTTGCACGGTTAAGTTTCCCTGCCCTACGTTCCCGGGAATTGTCACGGAAATGTACAGCTGATAGCATGGAAACGCAACCCACAGTGACAAAAAAATTAGTCTTGTAATAATACAAAATACGGAACGTCGCCATATTTCCCGTAGTTTCGGATTTTGGGAACGAACATTGCCCGAGTCTGCACGAAGCTTTCTTCGCCACTGCTACCAGGAAATTACGCAGCGGTAGTTGGGATATCCACGACGCCACTTTTCAAACTTCAAAACTATCACCCGGCACCTGTGGCGGTTAGAGACATTCAAAACGCTCAAACCTTTCTAGAAACTGAAGAAGTTGATTTGTGCGACACGCTGTCACAAGACGTTCGAAGGTTAGTTGTATAAGTCGTAGACTTCAAAACTTTCGATTAGTGTTCAAATCTCTCTCCAGTAAAAAAAATATCTAAACTTTTATATCTTTTTTTGTATTTACGGTGGAACACCAGTATAACGAAATTTGAAATTTTTGCTATACATATTTGGAACAGAAAATACAGAAGAACAAACTAGTAAACCTACGGAGAGGTTCCATGAATAAACGGAAAGTTCAGTGATATTTACGGGGAGTTAGTTATTGTAAAAGCAACGTGTCCGTAATTTTATGGTTCGTTCTGGGAAAAAAAATTTATCTGTACTTTTCTGCAAAATTACAAATTTTTTAAAACAGTTGTGGTTGATCCTGAAAGTATCGTCCAATGAATTGAAGGTCGTATTCTCATTTTGCGTAATAGCGACTTCTCCCACAGCTGCTCGCGTTTAATTCTCCTTTAGAATGGACATCCGTGAAACAGTGCAAACTGTTTATCTGCGAAGCGCCCAGCGGCCGGGACAGAAATGGGGGGACAACAACAGGCAATACGTGCCACCGCAGTTGCAGTAAGCACTGCTTTCATGACCCGGAGTGTACTACTCTGTGTGCTTACGGTAGTCTCATGGTTTGTGAACATCACTGGATCCTACTAGTACCTGCACAGTGAAAATGTTTTTGCACGCTTTGCAACGAGTTATTTGGAAATTAGTTGCCAAAGGTTTTTTCTTCTAACTCTACACCTGAAATTTCGTATCTTTATAAAAACATATTTTCAAGAAACATACAAAATTGTTCTGGTAACTCAGTTTTTGTAATAAACTTGAAGTGAATAATACTTGCTTTCTAAAATTCGGATTTAATTTAACACATCCCACTTTGAAGTTTCGTATAATTTGATCTAACTTACTTGTTACAATGATAATCATGGCTACTTGTTTCCGACGTATTCGTTGTAAACACACAGAACATTTTTACTGTGTTTGGTGTAACTGTATCTAACATCCATGATTTTTTAGAATTACAATCTCAACTATTCTCAAACCAAGCGTTAGACAACGTTCCGCAAAATGTCGTACGAACGTTTGCTCTTCATTTAGTTAGAGATGTCCTTCTGATGGCTCTACGAATTGCTTTAGTGTATTAAATGCGACTTTCATAACTATAATTATTACAGTGCGACTTTTATTGTTATCATTAAAATAGCATGAAATAAACAGCGTACCTTTATCATGTTCGTTAAGTCTTTTATTCTAAGCCACAGTCAACATTTCAATATTTACCTCCAATTGCAACACACTCATTCTTTACACATTACTTCGCTTACATTAGTATCAGACATTGTGTTTTTCTTAATATTTGACACTGATTTAGCACAATACAAATGATTTGGAGAATAAAGACTTAAGTATAAATTCAAAATACAAAATAAAGTTGTCGCATGCTGGTTTAGGGATTATAGCACGACATTGGCTCACATCCATCACCCCCTCACACCACCCCCGCCTCG
>NQII01012891.1:4811-21413 GCA_002778355.1 Clitarchus hookeri
ATATATATATATATGGCCGGCACACTGTGATATACACATACCATCAATCATTGGTGGCCTTAATGAAGAAGAACAGAAACTCAATTGGGTCACAGAGACTTAGGAAAATTAAACCGAAACTGGATATCTATGATATCGATGTACAATATGTAAAAGGAACTGAGATGTATATTGCTGATGCCATCAGTATGGCATCTTCTACTTCATTAGATTATGACCTTGATTGTTCATTGAATGAAATTGTCCATTCCATCAATATCAGTGACACAATACTGAATAACATTGTAGAGGAGACACGCAAAGACGTAACTGTTCAACAGATAGTAAGTTTGTCCAAAACGGGTGGCCTGCGTGTAGGAGTAAGGTGCCTCACCAGGTAACATTTTTTTACTAAATGAAAAATTTTGTTACTGTTGAGAACGGACTAGAATTATTGGGTGACACAATTGTAATTCCTTTGTCAGTGCGAATATGATAATCACCAAAGTGCATTCGTCTCATTTTGGAATTAATAAAACTAAGGCAAGGGCAAGTCTTTGTTCTATTGGCCAGGTTTGGACTCTGATGTGGAACAAATGGTGTCCGGTTGTAAACTTTGTGAAAAATATGGCAATAGTAAACCTAATGAACCTTTATTAAAGGATGATGCATGTGTATTTTCATTTCAGAAATTGGATAGTGACTTTCTTAATGTGTTTGGTGAGTCATATTTAATTATTGCAGACTACTGATCTAAATGGTTCGAGTTAAAAAAGTTAAGTTCAAAGACTGCAAATATGGTAATTAGTGAAATGAAGAGTATTTTTGCAACTCATGGTATACCGAATGTTGTTCGGGCAGATAACATGCAATTTAATTCATATGAATTTCGAGGGTTTGCAAAGACATGGAATTTCACTATAATCACTTCAAGCCCGAACTATCCTAGATCAAATACGTCTGTAGAAAAGTTTGGCATTGCAAAAATCACGTTGCGCAAGTGCAGGGCGGAAAATTGTGACATAGAATTTGCACTTTTAAAGTATAGGAATTGCCCAGTTATTGCATCATCCTTTTTCACCATCCCAACTCTTGTTAAGTCGAATAACCCGCTCAACACTTCCGAGTCACAGCAGTGTGTTGAGACCGAAAATTGTCACAGATTTTCGTGCATATCAAAGTAGGCATAACAGTGTTAATAAGGCATATTATGATAAAAACGGCCAGAAAGTCGCATCACAATTTTCATCCAGGGCAAAATGTTGTATTCAGGATGTCATGGGCAGATACATGGTTCCCAGGAATCATACTGAATATACATGATTGCCCTCGCTCAGTTATCAAGAAAGATTGCTCAGGCAATGTTTTCAGACGTAACTCCAGTCATGTTAAACCCTCCGATGTAAATCAGGATAGGTCTGTCAAAGACAAAAATCATAAACACGATACCAAGATACCAATGCTCACTTCCAATAAGGACATTATTAGGAATGTGTCATCGCAGTTTAATGCCTGGCTGTCTGCGAGAATTTCACATTATAAAGAACGAATTTATGTCAAGAGGGAAGTTGTAGTGAAATAATGTTGGTAATGATACACGGGACGTGGTGTGCTGTGAGGTTGGCAACAGGACATGAGAGAAGGACGAAGACAGTAGTGTCATCGATGGTGTATTGAGAAAGCGAAATGAACAAGGATGTGTGAGAATATTTGCATTTGTGTAAGCGCCAAGTCAATGAAATGCATGTATTGCAATGAACAGTTGTTGAGTTTATTACGAGTGATACAGTCACCGCTGAAAGTCCCACAGGTGCACGGAGTGCGGCGAGAACACTGCACGCCAGTTCGGAGCCTTGCGGTTAGCGGCGATGGCGCGCTTGGTGCGCGTGGCAGTGTCGCCCTTATCGCTGCAGGTTGGCGGGGGCCTTAAGAACCGTCCTCTCTCACGGCTCGGCTCCTGGCTCCTGTCTCCAGGGGTCCAGCCCCACTGCAGCAGGAGAGTGGAGGGGTGACGTCTATCTGCAGCGATTACGGGGCAATTACGGCGCGGCGAGTGCGGCGAAGGGAGGAGCGTGGCAGAGGCATAGCAGCCGGGCGGTAAGCGACTCTCAGCATGAGGGGCGGCGTCCCGGGGCGGCACCAGACTTCGCCATCGCTCCCCGCTGGCCTCCGCCCCAAGCGCCGACTATCGCTGTGCCGCCGCCCGGTGTAACACACTCCCTCCAGCCGTCAAGACGGTACTACGCTGGCATCACAACAGTGCGTGAAAAAACAATTCGCCTCATTGTGAACACTACTTTTACCTGGGCTGCGGAGGTCGAAGTGGTTAGACTGCTCGCCTCTCACCGGGATTTTCGCATGAGGGAATCGTGGCGGACGATGCCGCTGGTCGCTGATCCCCAGTTTCCCCCGCTCTTGCATTCCAGCTCTGCTCCATTCTCACCTCGCTTCACCACCATCGGCTCTCAAGACCTCGACGTTAAGAGCCGCCCAAATCTCTAGGTGGGAGGCGAGCAGTCTAACCACTTCACCGCGGGCCCTTAAACGTTAACACACGGAACTACTTTCCCTCGGTCGTTTCCAACTTTACTCGGCTCATGCAAGTCCGCATGCGCGTTAAAATACATGCAGTTAATGACAGTGATATTTTGCAAAGGTTGGTTTCGAAAATGCTCAATTAATAGTGAACGGCGTATGAGAAACGTGCGTAAGGGATAAAGAAGTGAATCCAATCTCTTCACGGGGCTGGGAGGGTACACGTAAATTGGTTTTAACATCGTTTACACACTATAAACAACTTTTACCAACAGAAAGGTTTCTTAAGCCAACAGCTTATATTATTTTGTACATGGCCAAACGAAACAAAATATTTTGTTGTCGAGCAGATTTTGTTACCACAACCAAGAGCATATTTTGCTAGAGGAACAAATACGACTCTGTTGCATTCAAATTTTTCTTTAGCCAACAAAATATTGGATTAGAGATACTATGTATCGGCTAAAACCAAACCTTCAAAGAAACCAATTTGACAATATATATTATTTTTNTATTGGATTAGAGATACTATGTATCGGCTAAAACCAAACCTTCAAAGAAACCAATTTGACAATATATATTATTTTGCATACTGTTAACAGTCCTATAACACATAACAAAAAAAAGTTAATAAAGTATCTAAAAATTTATATACAAAACATACTTAAACAGATTATTTAATGATAGACTCTAGANTATTGGATTAGAGATACTATGTATCGGCTAAAACCAAACCTTCAAAGAAACCAATTTGACAATATATATTATTTTTCATACTGTTAACAGTCCTATAACACATAACAAAAAAAGTTAATAAAGTATCTAAAAATTTATATACAAAACATACTTAAACAGATTATTTAATGATAGACTCTAGANAAAAAAAGTTAATAAAGTATCTAAAAATTTATATACAAAACATACTTAAACAGATTATTTAATGATAGACTCTAGAGGAATAAACTGAACACATCTACTATTGCTTCCAGTCTGCGGCAAGGTCAGACAGGTATAAGGTCGAAATCTATCTAGTGATATCATCATTTCTCTTCCTTAACCGTGTTCGACTCTTCTCCTCCCGTTCTCTCCTTGTACCCCGCCCATTATCTGTTACTAAAATCTAACTCTCGGTTATTCTTTGTTGTTCGCAATTACGTATCGAATTTTTTGACTTCCTCATTCCAAGTCCTCAACTACTCTTGCAAATCGCTTGCAGTCACTAAAATAAATAGTCAGCGAATAACGCGGCATTCATATTTCGTGCTTATATACCGTCGTCCATTCTATTAGCTCTCTCCTAAACTATTAAAAAATACAAAGGACAAACACATTCCATGGTTAACTTCACTTCTTTGTTCGAAGCATTTTATTACCCCTCTCTTTTCCTTCTACGGAATATTTTTCCTGTATATGAAATCTTCGCTTTAATTACTTGCTCTTTTTTCATCCTATCTTCCTTCGCAGTTTCTTACACAATAACTTTTCTTACTATCATCGATCACCTTTACTGTCTGCATCTTATATTCATTTCTTTTCTTTGTAATTTCGTATTTCTTTCCCAAATATAGAAATGTCACAAACATGCAATCCCAAAATTCTTATGTTTTCTCAGTTATTTGTGAGATAAATATAAAGTTTGTGCNAGAAATGTCACAAACATGCAATCCCAAAATTCTTATGTTTTCTCAGTTATTTGTGAGATAAATATAAAGTTTGTGACTAACCTCCTGTTTCGAGTACATCATTTTCCCCCACAAACTTCTTTATTTTATTTTAAAAATGTATTCTCTATATTTGGCTATATGGCAAGTTATTGTGACCGATGTTTTTTTCCTCACATATCTTCTTCCTCCTCGTTTTATTAGGAATTTTTCCTTCAGTTCTGTAAAACTCTTGAGCTAAAGTACGTATTGTTTTGTTTCGGCCCCACGTTTGGGCTGGCCACTGTAAAACTTTTTGGCGTGTTTCTCTACTAATTTTTTATGTTCCTACTGTTTGTGCGTCAAATCCTGGGGTATGACATCTCTTCACCATTTTTAATGTCTTTTTTATACCTTCCTATGTGCCATCCTCGTCATCTCTTACTGCTCTCATACTAGCTCTTTCAACTAGACTATTCATTTTCAATTTCGGCAAATTTTCAAAATAAACATTCCACAACTATTTTACATTTTCTTCCGTCTACGCCGTTTGCATTCTATATCTACCATTCTGATTACCTTTCCGATTTCCTTCTTCCTTCTTTTTAGCCTAATACTTTCTTACTCTCTTACTCGTATTTTTTTCATTAGATTTTTGAACGTAACGTATATTGATGGCAATTTAGAACACGAAGAAAAATATTTTCCAGAATAACCCATTAAAGCACTGAATCCCTAATAATATATGAAATAATACGTTGTGATATTTGAGTAGTTGGTGACAAATATAACATTTTAGTTTATATCGTAAGAGTGCTATTATTGAAACACTGCGGTATACACGTTGTTAGATTACATTTACGTTTGAAGTTTGATTTTTCGAAAGAAAAAACTTAGTAATATCACAACTTTTTCAAAATGTATAAAGCAAAATATGCAGAGGTAATTATATTGTCAGTTATCAATAAAAGTGGAACTTTATTTGCTTTGCGGCAGCTAAAATTTATTTTCCTTGTATAAAATGGTTTAATTTAATTTACTCTAAAATTTCCGAACTTCCCAAAGCAAATATAAAAATACAAAGAGCACAACTAAAACTAATATTATAAGTCCCATTTAAAGTGTGGGAAGGTTAAAAAAATATACATGAAGGAGTAATCCATAACCATAAATCTTAAGTTCCCATTCATGATGTTTCCCCCCCTCCTGATGGTTATGTGTTCGCTCATAGCGAAAAATATAGGTTTACGATAAAAGAGAAGAGCAGTAAAGGAAAGTGGTGTGCTCTCAAAAACGCCCCGATAAAACTCGCGCAGAATAGTCGTGCACAGTTACTTTTTCCATTTAAGCTTACGGAGGATGTGTATGTATCGAACGTGCGATGCTTTTTCTCCCCTCTGTTGCCCCTAGCCACTTGTTGATGCTACCCGCAGCACAAAAAATCGTACGGCGGGCTACATGCTCCAACTCTGCAGGCGCTTCACGCATCGCAGGCCATAAGTTCTCGGACACACACGCATGTGACAATATGAGCGACGCAGATCAGATGTCACACTCAACTAGATAGCTGCTACTAGAAGCCCGCTAATGTGTCATGTATTACAATCGCCTTATACTTTTGTTAGCATAAATAATATCTTATTTTAATTTCATTTAACTTTTACATACATTTTATTTATAAATTATGTTTTTACATACATGTTATTTATACAATATATTGTTTTATTTATAATAAACACGGATAAAATATAAAGATAAATAAGCGTGTTGGTAATACCTAATAAGAAATAGTTTTCATGCAAAATATGATTACTCTGGATGGGCATTAAGGCGAGGTGCTGACCCTTCGGAGTAATCTGCCAGACTTGGCTAAGCTTTGTTTGCATGAGGCGGAGGAATCGCCTGAAAGTAGAACTCAAGCAGGGCTTCAGTAAAGTTGGTAGTAACCAGGAATGGACTGTATAGGCTCTGTATAGTTTGAGGTGTTGCTATGCGCAATTTCTATTAGTAGTGTACTTGTGTTGAGTGCGAGTTGCTTCAGCGAAGAGCACATCGAACACTCCATAGTAGGGGCGTCGATCTTCCCTCAATCAGAGGTCCAGTACTTCCACAAGAGGATATCTGGTTGGAAAGACACTTTCTGTGTCTTGGAAATCTTTCTGTGTGCATAGGTAATCCTTACGCGAAACATACGATCGTGGGTGCATGGTCTGAACGAGTAAGGCCAAGAAAAGTTGCAAATCCATTTCGAGCTAAGCTAAGCATCAAACTGATGCAGTTCTGAAATTATGTTGAAAATGGATGGCATTTTGTTAGGCATAATAGTTCATGCATAAAAGTACCGATCATTTGTAAACGCAATTAGTTAACAATGTACGATTAAGTATTTCCATTGTAATGCTTGCAACTGCTGGAATTTAAAGAACGACTGTATTTTGTTTACAAGAAAATTTGTAGCAAAGTTCATTGCGATTCCTTTAAATGTTTCATACCCGTTAAAAAAAATTGCTTTTGAAGCTGTCTGAAAATACAGTTACTTGATATGTCAAAGTGTTTCAGAATATACTAGGCTGGCGTATTCGACGAATCTACCTTTTTTCTGTAAGGAAACCTCGTGGATAGCCAATGTATTGTATCGTTTAAAAGGAAGGCCATCGCGTCTTGTCCCCGTTTAATACGTCTTGTATTAAACGGGGACAAAAACAAACCCGCAACAGTAGAAGATATCTGTCATAGCCAATTCACAGTAACTTCACACTTTTTAATCAAACCTTTGGAAAATCACCCATTAATATCGTGATTGGTTGTTTCTTAAATATGTCATATAAACACGAGCGTTTCCTACTTTGGTTATAATAAAAGTATCTTCTTTTTGTTTATATTGGATTCTTTTTACTTATATTGTATTTATAACGAATACGAATAAAAAACATAGGTAAAATATTCGTTTCGGTAATGTCTAGTAAGAAATACTGAAGTTCTCATGCAAAATGTAATTAAAGTCAGCGCGCACAAATGTGGTGCGTTTTCCCTCTGGTGTAATTCTCTATGCTTGGTTGCAGCTTCGTGTACACGATGCGCAGGAACAGCCTGAAGGTAGAACTTCAGCAGGGCTTCAGCAGGGCTTCAGCAGGGCTTCAGGAAAGTCGGAAGCAACCACGAACCGACTATATTTGTGATCTTATCCAGTTGACGCAAGTAAACATAGGTATTGTGGTGTTTATTCTCCTGCTACTCGAACAAGCGAATAATTCCAGGTTCGGTGAATGGGTTGAAGCTAGCCCTATTATTCCCTAAGTTGGTTTTTTGTAGCCGGGAGGGTGGGGGTCTATGCGCAGGTGTGTATGTATATGCGCGTGCGCTTTCGTGAGCTCCACGTGGAAATACATAATCACAGTGACAATATTAATGTCGCAGATCATAGAAAAAACACAGTTGCAGGCAATCGCCCGGTACACACAGTGTAAGCTATTATTTGAATGTCACTTTCCACATCTTGATTTGTTGACAGCATGCAACGTAAAATTTTTTAAAGTAAATATTAAATCAAAAATATGTGAGTATTTGAAAAGTGGATATTGGGTTGATCAACACCATAAACAACCGTCGATGGCCTTCTTTGCAAAGAAGGTTCACTGTGTTAAGCAACGTTCGTTGTCTGAGTCATCGAATAATAGTTTTTGAAAAAAATAGTAGTAAAAATAGCACTACTCGTGCGCGTCCAAGACTTACTTGTCACAGCAGCTTACTCGTGCGCGTCCAAGACTTACTTGTCACATCAACTTACTAGTAACCGCATGTGGCTATTACCATTACAATGAAACTGTATCTTCCCATTCCTGTAGCAAATATTTTCACGTATCAGACAATACATTAGTAAAAAATGGAAGAAATATTTTTCAAACCACTTTATCTCCACAAAATAAATATATTTTATGAAGAATAGAATATGGACACGAAAGAAATGAAGTAAATAAATAAAAACTACCTTCGGAAACTATAACATTATGATCGTCACAACTGTAACTCTTATTTGTTTTATAACGTGAGTGTCCTGACGGTGTAAAAGTTTGAGTTCTGGTATCTGGCTGTAGTTGAAGTACGTCAAAAATCCTGGAAGAGTCTGGAAATAGTTAATACATCATGTCGTTGCCCAGTGTAACTTTACATGCCGCAAAAATTGTTACGATACATTTTTAAGTAATTTTCAATTTACTTTCCTCCTGATATGTGCAATTCCATGCGTAGTAAATGTGGCTGAGTTGAGAGGTTTTTTGTCGGCGCGACTGAAATGAGGTGGAGATGGAGCGATGGCGGAACTAAAGGGCAGAGGATACGGGAGTGCACCCAGATGCGAGAATCATGCGACCACGCAGGGAATAGATCCCGGCTCGCCTTTCTGGGAGGCAGTGCGTGTGGTTCGTAAACTTAAGGGAAATTCCTAGTAACCAGTATTACACATCTCAAGGTCACATTTGGTTATGACCGGTAAACATCCTAAACGGTAATGGAAGTTTGTAACTTATACACCGTATCGAAATAATACCACACATCAAGCTGCAAATGTTGGGACGTTTACCGACGCTACTGTACAAAGTCGGGAACTTCCCTACGCAGTTGACTCTTTCCTGAGCAAATGTAAGAACGCTGCGATGAATGTATAGGAGGAAAAAGTTACCATTCCCGCTTTCTCACTGAGCGTATACACCGGTATGGTAAGTTTCCGAATAATGTCTTAGAGTGTAGGTAAACAGGAGGCTGCGAGGTATGGAGGAGATGTCGAGGGTAGTGTGCGCTGGTTGGCTGACAGCTCGCCGCCTCGTCGGGGTGAAGTTCAGATGAGTTTCTCCGAGCGGCAAAAATTCCCGCCCCGGGGCGACGCGAGCACATTAGCTCGGGGAAACTCGTGCCGCTTCCCTTGGGGGTTGGCGGGCCTGACGCGCGCCTGAGTGGGACTAAGGTGTAGCAGATCCTCTCCTCCGCCCTCCCAGCTGTGTGTCGCCTCACGAAGCACAAGGAGATCCTTGTGGAAGCTCAGAGTCGAAGGAAAGCTACCGGTCCCTGTCTGAAAGTTGTTTCCGTTCTCCCTGATCGCCAGTTTTTTTCACATCCAACAACACGCTCTGCGAGGAGCCGCGGTGGTGTAGTGGGTAGACTAGGCGAACCGAGTTCGATTCCCGGCGAGATCGCTCCCGGATTTTCGCGTGTGGGAATCGTGCCCGACGATGCCGCTGGTCGGCGAGTTTTCTCAGGGGATTTCCCGTTTCCCCAGCCCTTGCATTCCGGCGCTGATTTATACTCACCTCGCTTAACCCTCATCGGCTCTCAAGACCTCGATGTTAAGAGCCCGCCCAAATCTCTTCACTCACTCACTTAATTGCTCTGCGAAGAGCTTCTGCCAAACAACATCAACTTGGTTTTGATTAATATTCCTAAAATAAATAGGGAAATAGTGAATGATAGAGTGAAAGTGTTAACGAGCGTTGACAGGCCACCCTAGTTGTCACGTGGGTTGCAATATTCGTATGTCAATATTTTATTCAGTACGGAAATGAAAGTCGATATTTAGTTCACAATTCATGAATTCGATAAGTAAAACACAAATGTGGTCTTTTAAGAAATGCCAGAGTCAGCAAAAATCGCTAAAAGTGGCCCACTGTTCACAATATGTGTTCTTTTGTAAAACAGTTGTTCTAAACTGTAGCGGCAACGCTGTATCTTTCCGAACAGCTTGCTGTATTGAAACCCTGTAAACCGAAGCTGGCTTGTGCTGTTTTCCATCGCCACCGCTGTACTTCCTTATGCCCGGACGTGACCTTGAGGCGTCTAATATGTTTTACTATGGACGATACTTAATACATTAAGCGGTAAGAAGTAAGCGGCGGAAATTGTTCCAGCGCTTTGACTCAAACCTAGTCCAACACAGTGACATTGCTACCGATTGCTGCATTGGGAATATTTTGGATGTCATATATCTAGCGAATTGCCTAAAAGCTTACATTAATGAAAAAAATATTAATCTTTTTCCTCTATGATTGAGCACTGCATTATTAATTTCTACTAAGCTGCCTCGAAAAAAACAATGAATGAAAATGAACTACACGCAGAGAAAACGCATGCCATGTAAATGCTGCCAGAAACTGAAATGGCATCTAAGTTTACAACAAGAACTCGACCAGGTAAAAAAATATTTGAAACTAAGGAATCCTCCAGGACACGGCAACATAACAAAATAAANTTGAAACTAAGGAATCCTCCAGGACACGGCAACATAACAAAATAAATTATTAAAATACTTTACCCTTTAATTAGACAAGATCTACTGAACATAATCAATGATGAACTGAAACGAGGAAGTTTCCCAATAATATGAGAAAGAAGGCATTCTAAGAGTATTCTACGAAGGTAGAGAAACAGATAGGCCTACTATAAGTCCCGAATAGTATGGACCATTAATATTATTACCAGTGACGGGCAAAATGATGGAGACACTGGTCAATAAACAACTAATGAACTGCATGGATGCTACAAATGGCCTACAGCACTGATAGCGTGGCTTCAGGAGAGGCAGTTGTACATAGCGAGCAGCCCTCAAAAAGATCAAAAAGATTTTACTATCACCACAGACGCATTTCCTTGGAATTTCCGTAGACATATGAGAGGCATTTCACCATGCATTGTGGCTATAAATATAATGACAGCTAAAAATGAAAGAATGTCCAAAAAACATCTATGGACTAATACTGAGCTACTTTGAAGACATGCCACGTAAATTTCAAGACATATATATTAATTGTCGGCAAACTTTAATGAGGGGATGCCCAAGAAGCTCAGTCTTAGGGTTTCTCCTATGGAACGTCCTTTTAGACAGTTTACTGCAGATGGCCATGCCAGCTGATTGTGAGATTTTTGCCTATGCAGACGATGCTCTTGTCATCATACCGACATGTAGCAGAAGAGAACTAGAAGCCAAAACTTACGAAACACTAAATAAAGTCGAAGAGTGAGGAAATGCAGTAAAAATGAACTTTGCAGTAGATGAGACAAATGCCATGTTTATGTAGGGTAACCTCAAGAGAGCGCCAATAATAAGATCTCATGGCAGGCCCATCAAGTTGAAAGACAAGTTCAAGGTGTGGTTGTTGATAGTAAATTACGATTCCATGACCACATCAGATACTCAATGGATAAAGCTGTACCCGTCTACAGTAAGATGAAATCTGTGTCTACAGTACCCTGGAGACTTAGCTTCAAAAATATGATGATGATGGAATATAAAGGTGTCTTCACAGAAATTGCCATGCATGGAGAAGCAGTGTGGTACAGAGCAGCATCACAGGCACAGATCAAAAAGTTAATTTTAAAGACACAGAGAGCAGCGCTGTTGGCAGCTATGAAGGTACATAGAAAAACATCCACGAAGCCCTTCAAGTGATAGCTGGGGAGGGACCCCTAAACATTTTGATTAGAGAAGAAGTGAGATAATAGAAATCACTGAAGGTAGAAAAGCATTACCCCAGTTGAAGAAGGATAAGAAAGAACAAACGATACCGTGTGGCAAGAGAGATAGGCGCATTCTGACAAAGGCAGAATCACATATGTATAATGTATATCCGAATGTAGAAGGCAGATTGAATTGCCCCATAATAGCAACATATCATTAATTACATGTAACAGCTCTTTTTCAGGACTTGGGAACTTCAAGGCAAAATTAAACAAGTTCGATTTGGTTGAATCACCAAACTGTGTAATTTATTAAACATGTGATGCAAGAGTGACACAAAGTTGAAGATGCAAGATTCGTACTGAAGAGGAAGCTGAGAATAATGGAAGGTGAACATAATGATGTTATAAATATAATGAAATGTAAAGAAAAAGCTAATACATTTACGGACTTTCCAAGACTGTTCATCAGAAGGTTGGAAGAGTTCGATGAATAGTTAACTCACAAACAACAAATGCTTGTCCCGTATTAGTGCAATAATCCCGGGAGTGACACAGTAATACCGGTATAGAGCGGACCCACTACAAAAACTAGGAGTTTCCCGATGGAACATCAGAATAGGCTTGTTTAAGGTACAACCAGCAGGTCACTGGTTAAAGTGGGCGAGGTGGCAGGAGGGGAAGGTGGGACTGATGCCCGTCACAAGCGATGACGATCCGGAAAATATCAAGGACAACGAAACTGAAACGAATATGGAAGTAGCCATCGAAAAAGGGAAACGAACCTGGTTAAAGACGACTCGGCGCGAAAATGGTACTTATACATGAGGACATGACTCCAACGGAAGTACCGGTGGAGGGTATCGAGTGAGGTAGTGCAGGCCACCTTCTCGCTTACTTAGCCAACACTGATGAAAGGAAATTATAATAGAGTGCATAAATACATTAGTAGTAGTTAGTGCCACCATAGAAGTCATAGTACATAGAATTAGAATCCCCTTGATGTGTTGGGAACGGTGGTGGATGGCAGGTCGACCGCACCACTTCCATACTCCGGGCACCAAGGACAATCACTATATGTAGCAATGACAATCCACTTATTTGGTGAGATGCATGCAGTAAACGAAAAAAAAAAATGGAAAAATAAATTTGGTCCGTTAACAGACAGCCATAGGCAAAATTAAAGCACAAGGGGAATCAATGCAAGTAAAGGATAACTATTATCCCTGCGTTTACCAGAATGGGCACAGTTGTAGGGATGGGAAGTCATGCGTGCGTGGTTCAACCTATGGCTTGTTACGTAATAAAAAAACTGTCTTACTATTTAGATTGCAGGCTTTCAAATTCGAATCTTGTCAAGAATTCTCTTTCCTACATCTTCTTTTGGATGGGGGTGGGGTGAAAGGCGTGTTGGTGTATAAGGGGAAGGCGGGGTTGGTTGGTGGTACATGAGGGGGGTTGGAGGGAGGGGGACCTGTCTGATCCACTGGACCTGACTAGGAGGCTGTAGTCCGCCTTGTGGACTGTGTATGTGGATCTCATGTCGAGGAGCCTCGAATCTGCTTTTCCGTTCTGATGACTATATGACTCAGATAATTGGTCTTGGTTTAAGTTCTTCTGGTTTATTTTGTTAAGCAAATATTATTTATGAGCGATTAGGTAGACATAGATTATTTATTATTAAAGGTTTAATTAATTTTATACCAACAATCATACATTGAAGAGCCCCGAATCCGCTTTGTTCATTTGAGGACTCGATAGGTAAATTTATCCTTTTCTTTTTTTTTCTTTTTTTTTTAGGGAAAAATGTGATTTTGAGGCAAAACAAACCATTACTGAAGTGATTTGTTGGAGAAAAACAGGCAGTTTTGTCAACAACGTGTCCAACATGGCCACCGAGCGTGACCCGCGGCTGCGACGTCAACCAAGATGGCGGACGGATCATAATCCGAACCACCGATCCCTTGTACCCGAGCGAAGATGATTACACTACTGGTTTCCAAATAACTGTTCGTAAAACGTACAAGAACTGTTAACTAAGCGAGGCGCCCGAGATGAATGTTCCGCGTACGACCGGAATGCAGTTCCCGTTGACATCGCGTGGTTGTTGATGTGCCGCGGGGGCCGGGCGCGGCGGAGTGGTATTTGTTCAGGACTCGCTGCAGCTTTCAGAGGATCATCGATTACTTTAATAGCGCGCGGGCGGTGGGCGGTAGACATCTTCACTGGCGTCGGTGAGTTCAGCAGATAATGTGACCTCTGACGTAGAATCTGCCAGTGATTCGTCACCTCAATCAGTTGACAGGCTGCGTACTTGTCACACAGGTGTCATTGTGAGCATTACGGTTTATTAACTTCTTAAAAAACTACGACATTTTTTAATGTAAATCTTTTTTCAATGCGGAAATGAAATTCGATTGTTTGTTGGTCGCTAATTTAATATAAGACTGCAGTTAAGTTTCCTTCGAGTTACAGCAAAACTTCGGTTCGTGGAAACTGGAAGACGCGGCCACGGCCCAGAAGCCAAGTCCTTGCAACTTAATTGTAATTTATTAATATGTTTTGTTTAGAATTTTGATTGCGTGGTGTTATGTTTTCGATATTTATACAGGTCAATTCTAAAATCATGGGACAAACATTGAGGGGTGGTAGAGCTCACAAAACAAACAATTATTGTATAGGAATATATGGGCGGGAGTGACGCGTTGAGGCACAAACACAAAAATAACACATTAAATGCAACACAGTGTTTATTTACAACGTTGACGCTAAATGCCTTTTTACTCAGCAATGTTTATAATAATTGCTCAAAATTGCTACCACCCACAGTAATGCACGCTTGGTAGCGTCGGTGGAGTGATTGGCGAACAGATTCAAATACGCCGGGTATTTCACGCACGCCACCATTGTCAGCCAATCACGCCATGTGTAGAGGTCGCCAAGCATACGTGACTGTTGGCGGATGCATTTCCAGCAACTGTTTTAGCATTTTCTGTACGGAATAACTCGTTACGTATGCTGCTAATGAACATTTTATGTTTCCGTTAATGTGTTATGTTTTTGTGTTTGTGCCTCAACGCGTCACTTCCGCCCATATATTCCTATACAATAATTGTTTGTTTTAGTGAGCTCTACCATCCCTCAATGTTTGTCCCATGATTTTAGAATCAACCTGCATACTAGTGTATACGGACTACGGAAGATTTATTTCATCACGAGGGAAGAACTGAAGTTAATTATGAATACGGAGCGGGTATTTAATTTAACTATTATGATACACATAACATATAAGTTATTGGCTAGGGAGATCCTAATCAATCACGGTGTATGACTAACCTGAGTGATACAGTCACAGGAGGCTGAGTGTTGAGTCGGAAAGCGACGAGCGACACGCCAAGCTGCGTCTTGGTGGCTTCATCTCGGCGTGGGTCCTCAGGCAGACAGGCTGACAGACCCGGTGCAAAGTGTTGCCAAGTATTATATAGTTCATGTGGCGTAATTGTGCCAGATACCGCGCCGCCCTGAGGAGAGCTCCGCTGGCGCCTCGCTCGTTTGTTTTATGAACTATGATCGTTGTTTTGGATTCTCCCCCTGGCCTGGACACCGACGCGTCACTGCAGTCCGCTAGGCTTGTCCGCCTTCACTGAATCGTAACAGTGGTCATTACTTTTACATGAATCATGCAGCTGTGTTGTTTCGATACTAAACGATCGCCCAATTTTCAAGTTTAATTTATTTACTACATTATTCTGAGCCTCTTTTGTTATCTCAGTGACTTCACAATCGCACTTATATGTGTTTTCAGGACGTAAAATGAGACACTACGTATTCACTGAACTTGGCGCATCCGTCAAATTACTTCACTGAAACAACTAAGTTTACCATCCTCATTTTCATGCAACTTTTGACACTTTAGGATAATTACGTTTTCCCCGACGGAATATTTATCAGAAAGTGGGAATTGAAGAAAAAGTTCGCCTTGTGTTATTTAAAAAAAAAACACAGATTTTCACGAATTCATTTATATATACATATATATATATAATGCCTGCTGGTGGACAACGTGTAATGTCTGAGGCACGAGGCTTATAAGTTTGGCAAACTTGAGTGATGTGCCTCGGTATTACCAACCTGACGTCGGCGAGGAGTTCTGCAGTCCTGGGCCTCCCTGGATTTTTTTTTTTTTTTTTTTTTTTTTTCGAATTCGAGTCCGAGAAGCGCGGGAGCGATAACGGCGACACTGCCACGTGCATCAAGTACGCCATCGCCGCTAAGCGCAAGGCTCTGAACTGGCATGCAGTGTTCTCGTAGTGCTTCATATACCTATGAGAATTTCAGGTGTAACCGTATTATGTTATTGGTGTATATAGTCTATGGAAAGGTTCAATGCAGGGCTGTTGAGTAGTATACATATCTGGCGCGTATATGTTTAGATACAGCGTTTCGAAAAAGCCGTTTTCAGCGATGTTGGAGTGTTCTGGAATGGTGTTTCTAATGTGCGTGACGTCATGAAAGCACTCAACAGCCTTCGTCTGAAGTGTGTGATGTTATCGTAGATCTGCACATTAGACGGACGTTAATTAGTTTCGTTGAGGGAAATGTATTTCCAGCACACCCTGAAACGCGCAGTTCTAGCTCCAGACAAGCGGGAGCCTTAAGGTGGCCGCCTGGTTGAAAGAATTTCGCACGTCTGAGGCATAAAAGCGTGGCAGCGCTAGGGGCGGCCGAGACATGCGAATCAACTCTCTCATAGCCCCTACGTGCAAATCACGGAGCTGGAGTACAGTCTTGCCGTCGATAACGCGCCTCTACGATACTTTCAGCGAAGACCCTGCCATTTATGACGTAATGATAAAAATAAAGGTTTGATGTACGTCCCTATTCCTTTTTTAATGTTTTGTACCGGGAATGTTTATACCTGAAAATGACCGTGAAAACACCCGTTTGAGCCATTTTCATTATCACAAAAACATGTTTTAGAGAGAAATGGAGGAACTGAAAAACG
>NQII01012893.1:0-22541 GCA_002778355.1 Clitarchus hookeri
TGTGCTGTGAAGGTTGTGTATTGGATAAGAACTACATGTAGGTGCTGTATGTTAACTGGGGAAGTAATGCAGATGTGTTGACTTCCAACACATAACCTATTCTTGATGTGCATCGACGACATACAATACTGAGGAAGTAATTCAGATGTGCTGTGATGATTGTGTAAGGGATAAGAACTACACATAGACGCTATATGTTATCTGGGGAAGTAATGCAGATGTGCTGTGACGATTGTGTATTGTATAAGAACTACATGTAGCTGCTGTATGTTGTCTGGGGAAGTAATGCAGATGTGCTGTGATGATTGTGTATTGGATAAGAACTACACGTAGCTGCTGTATGTTATCTGCGGAAGTAATGCAGATGTGCTGTGATGATTGTGTAAGGGATAAGAACTACACATAGACGCTATATGTTATCTGGGGAAGTAATGCAGATGTGCTGTGACGATTGTGTATTGTATAAGAACTACATGTAGCTGCTGTATGTTGTCTGGGGAAGTAATGCAGATGTGCTGTGATGATTGTGTATTGGATAAGAACTACACGTAGCTGCTGTATGTTATCTGGGGAAGCAATGCAGATGTGTTGTGAAGGTTGTGTATTGGATAAGAACTACACGTAGCTGCTGTACGTTATCTGGGGAAATAATGCAGATGTGCTGTGAAGGTTGTGTATTGGATAAAAACTACACATAGATGCTGTATGTTATCCGGGGAAGTAATGCAGTTGTACTGTGAAGGTTGTGTTTCAGAAACAGTAGCAGTGTAATGCAGGGGATAGACTCCAGTGTGTGGTGACTGTGTGATATGTTTCAGTACGAGGACGACTATTAACACCCAGGCTCCAGTTATATTGCTGTCGTGAAGGAGGAGATAACCATAGAAGAGAACCCCCATTTAAATTGAAGAGGATGGCGCAGGTACTTGGATAATGGGGAAGTTTCCATAGAAACTTTTACAAAAATTGAAAAGCTTGAGAAACTTGGTTTTTATGTTATCGTTCTACTTACAGTGGTTAGAAATACAAAATTATATTGTAAATTATATTTATGTTGTTATGATATGTAGAAAAATGTGTACTCTTGTGTTAACCAAGGTAAATGTTTAATACAGTCAACTCTTGACACTACGACCCCGGGAATCGTGACCTATAAAAAAACAACCCTTTTTTGAAGAACTGTAAACATTTTGGTTTAATATTTGAAGGAAATTAGCCTAAAAAGAAGTTTGTTGCATCATTTATTTTGGTCACTAAATATAGTGATTCTGTTTCCTATTACTGTACAACTAGGAAGTGAGAAATATACATGACTATCTGCCCCTTCTATCAAGGTCACCAATGTTTACTCACACGCCTGCCGTTGCACGCCAGGATTACCTAGCCCGGAGACAGCTCTTTGTGATACCACATGATAATGAAAACACTGTACTGAACTGCTGAAAGGAGTAATAAAGACTGTATTTCTTTGACATGGCTGTGAGCAGATACATTACAAGTTCATATCCTGGTACAGTGTTTTTTATATGTGAAGGTTATTAGGGCATAAGATGAGGCGGAAAACTTTGTGTAGTTTACAAATATGACATTATGTATTAATCTTTGTTTTAAATCTCTTTTCAAACAATGCTTTACTACGAAACCCATATACCTAGATTGGATAGATACAAAGGTGCCACTAGAAATCTTTTGTAGATAATAAAAGTCACAACCATTGGTATGATACAGCAAGAAGGTAAAGTAAATTAGAATTATATTTTGGATCTGATTGGGTTGGATTAAATCAATATTTACAGCCCAGGGGAATCTGAAAACTGCAGATATGAACACAAATTACCATTTAAATTGGCGTAAAAATGAGACCATGTATCGGACTAAAATCCGAGACGTTATGTTTAGAGTTTGCTAGAAAAAAAGTGATTATTCATAAACAAAATAATGGTTTAATATGTAGGAATGTTCTTTTCTAAATTATTTATTATAAATATATATATATATATATGAATATGAACACACATTACCATCAACATCAGCATAACAGGGCTGTGGATCAGCCTGAGATGCAGAGCTCGAAAATAAGATGTTATTCATTCACCAAACAATAACGTAAAATGTAGGTGTGTTCCGATTAAATTTATTCCTCAGAACTGTATATATGATCACAGTTTATTGTGAAAATGCAAATGTAATCTTATTTTTAAATCATAGTAGTGTGGCCACATATATATCCGCCAATGAATTAAACACATTTTTGTAAAAAAGAACTATGAGTCCGCGATGCACGTGTTTTTCTCGCCTTTTACTTTTTNTTTCTCGTCTTTTACTTTTTTTTTTGTGGCAGGCATTGAAAGACTGACATTAGCTAAGTTCACTCCAGTACTCTGTGTAGGATAATACAGCTGGGGCTCTGTTTATTTTGTTTCTGGGGGAGGGGGATTTAGCTTAATGTCTTTCATAAGATGGCATTGATTTGCGATTCTTCTTATTAGTCAAGTGAATGAAGAGTTTTTACAGTAGTTCTACATTTCTGATTGTTGTATAGGTCGATGGGGTAGTGAAAAATTTAAGTTTCCACGTTCCCCTCCCTCTTCTTCCTCTTACTCTCACGGACACTCCAACATCTTGAAAAAACAGTCGAAAATTTACACACTTTTGTTTTTTGCCTATAGCTTCGTTGTGGTTCAATTTTAGCGAGAAAAAAAAGTAATTTGCTGACTTGTAGAGGACAAAATTTTCTTCAAATTTGGTATTTGAAGGGTTTTTTGTACGATAAATAACAACAGAGCTTCGAAGCTCCCATAAAAGGCCAGAATTACGTACTATGCAAAATTTTTAGTATCTTGTCACCAACATAGCGCAAAGGTCTTCATAATTTAGAGAATTTCATTATTTACAATTTCCATGTAACATTTTTTTATTACGCTCAATACAACGGAGTTTAAATAAAATTTGAAAAAATTAAAAATTTTCTGTTTTAAAGTTTAGTGCAGCAAATCCCTTTTGTTCATTATTTCTAATTATAAAAGTGTTACCTTTGATTTCAGACAGAATAATCTTTCTAGATCAAAATTTAATGTAATTATGTGTTGGAGAGCATCAGTAAAGTCTTGTGGGACTACTGCAAAAAACTGTTAAGAAATATTGATTTTCCTTCATTACCTACCTGTGACTTCTTTTTACTGCACTTTAGTGCAGAATGAGTTATTTGCAAAGCATCCTAAGACTAAATTTTCTAAAACTTTGGCATATTATGTCGTTTGTAAAACCAATAGCAGTGGAGCTGTGCCGCTACCAAAAAAGGCAAAAGTAGCGATCTTCGAAAAATATAGAAATTCTTCCCACTTTTCCTAGCCATAAATAAATAACTCCTCCCTACTTGAATAGAATCAATCTTGAAAGGAGTTTCATTATAAAATGTAATTATATAGTTTTAGTTGTACTCGGGTCTACAGCTAGGGAATGGAGGAAATATATATTACACAGTATACTGCCAAAAATTAATTTTTAAAAATATCTTAACTACCATTAAAAAACTTAATCAGCACAATTATATACTACATGCCTCATTCATAAGTTGTGTATGTTGCAATTTCACGATTTTCACATTCTTGTTTGATTAATTAAAAATTTATACACAACATGCAAACGTGCTCAAGGAATCATGGTCAAGGGGACAGAAAATATAACAAAATAAATTATATACAATGTTTACAACTTCCGACGTTTATAAGGGCTGTGGTAGGAGGGGCGGAGTTGTCGTTAGATTCCTCTGTGTTGATGGTATTGGATGAATATCCTCCTCGCCGAGAACAACGTCTGGCCTGTTCTTGCAAGACTGCGACAACAGGAGTGGCAGAGGGCAGAGCGCTTGAGGCCGGCTCTCCTGCAGCCACAAGCTCCCATGCACCCACTTACTCATCTGCAGGATACAGCTTGTAGTAATTTGAGAGGAGCAGCATCTCTCGCAGTCTTGATGGGCTGCAGATCTCGGCTCCCTCTCGTCCAGCGCCAATCAATTCCCATAGTGCCAATAGCTCCCCAGTAGGACATTACCAAGTGAAAGCCCCCAAGTCTCGCTGTGACCTCATACAATTCTGGTTGTGTGCCATTGTGGAGAGTGTCCTGGGTCTTCATGTATAAGGGCTGGTCGAACGTTACGAAGCAAGTTTTATATGCTTGATGCTGTCACATTTCTGACGAACAATGAGGATTGCTATTTAAACAGTGTCATGATGACTATGTGGGGCATTGATGAATGGTATTCTTGGTTGCAGGTGTCCTCTTCCATGAAACTGTTCCACCCTGGCACAGGCACCTCACTTGACTTTCCATACAGCCACAGAATATCAGTACCGGACGGCGAAATGTCAGTGGTAGCTGAGGAAAGGTTATCAAGATTATTAATTAAAACCGTTTTCAAACCAGAGTTTGGTTTCTTAACAAATATTTGAAGCTCTATGAAACCAACTCTTGACACCAATTCTGATGCAGNTCTTAACAAATATTTGAAGCTCTATGAAACCAACTCTTGACACCAATTCTGATGCCGTCAATCTTCGTGAATGTTTTACGTTTCCCTCATGCCCCACTGCATCATGTGGAGTCACATATGATTCCACCCATGGCATGAAACGTCCCCAGACCGTCCAGTCTACTGATATTAAAGTCAGAGTTGATAAACACCAACAGGCAGAAAGTATCAGTACATTTGGGTTGTATCAGTGATGGTTGAGGTTGTATAGTAGTAGATACTTCAATTAACTGNATTTCTGACGAACAATGAGGATTGCTATTTAAACAGTGTCATGATGACTATGTGGGGCATTGATGAATGGTATTCTTGGTTGCAGGTGTCCTCTTCCATGAAACTGTTCCACCCTGGCACAGGCACCTCACTTGACTTTCCATACAGCCACAGAATATCAGTACCGGACGGCGAAACGTCAGTGGTAGCTGAGGAAAGGTTATCAAGATAATTAATTAAAACCGTTTTCAAACCAGAGTTTGGTTTCTTAACAAATATTTGAAGCTCTATGAAACCAACTCTTGACACCAATTCTGATGCCGTCAATCTTCGTGAATGTTTTACGTTTCCCTCATGCCCCACTGCATCATGTGGAGTCACATATGATTCCACCCATGGCATGAAACGTCCCCAGACCGTCCAGTCTACTGATATTAAAGTCAGTGTTGATAAACACCAACTGGCAGAAAGTATCAGTACATTTGGGTTGTATCAGTGATGGTTGAGGTTGTATAGTATTAGATACTTCAATTAACTGTGCCTCGTGGTGACGTGATGAAAACCCAAGAGATATATCATAGCAATGAGAAGTTTANTAGATACTTCAATTAACTGTGCCTCGTGGTGACGTGATGAAAACCCAAGAGATATATCATAGCAATGAGAAGTTTAGAACCAAAATTCCTATACATGAACACACATATTCCTGTTAGAATGGGTGACAGGAAGGACCTGTGACGTGCAGGAGCAATGACAGCATGTGATAAGGCCACACATATCTTTTTCCGTTTATCCAAAATGCCACTCTTATTTTTCAGTATCACAGTTTCAAAATGTGAGAGTAAAGATTCAGGAATTACTGACTACGTGATTCAAATATTGATCAGAAGGTGGATATTCAGTGGTATTGTAGACTTGAGAGTGAACGTGCTCCAAAATTATGTTTGCAGCAGCTTTGACTACTCTGTCTCTCGGCTTGGGGATCCGATTTTTTAGTATTTTACCAGTTTTCAGTGAGTATTTTATACTCCGTATTTTTTTTAACTAACTATTGAGTTATTGACTGTTTCCACAATAGGGATATCTTCTCCGTACTTTTTCAGCAAATTTAATTTAATTGTTCTTCGATCAATCCGATTTTCTCCGTCAATTGTACTCACCAATCCATCAAATGAAAATTGGCATTCCTCTCTGTTCTCAACAAGATATAAATAAATGGTGTGTATCCTCTTTTGAACCCAGAGGGTGGAGCTTGGTACAGCTTCCTTTGACAAATAGTGGTACTGTGCATCAGCTGCANCCCAGAGGGTGGAGCTTGGTACAGCTTCCTTTGACAAATAGTGGTACTGTGCATCAGCTGCAACTAGATTCAAGTGTTCAGGAACACGTTCAACAATTTTTTTGGGCCAATTCTTCTCCACGTTTCCTAGCTGCATCCAAAAGCTTTTCCTTAACCGATTGCATCTGCACCATATTAACTGAATATCGTTTTGCAAGAGGAGCTTTCTGCTGGTTTTTTTAAATTCAGGTGTAATTCTTTCCCCAGAAAGGAAAAATGGATCCTTGAACTGAAATCCTTCATTTCCCGAACTAAGCAATGGTGTTGAAGTAGATGGCCCACCTGCATTTATCATTCGCTCCATGTTGTAAATTTTTGTACAAGAATTATGAACTTAATTTCATTTTTACTCGCCAAAAGTAGTGTATGATCATTTTGTCCCCTGTTAATACTTGATTTATGTAAGGTCGGCACTCCTCTCCCCTTCACCGTAATTGTATCAACTTCTTCCTGACTCTTCTTTTATATAAAGCACATAACATGTGAAGTCTCTGATTGAGGTGAAGAAGCCATTACTCACGGCCACTAATAACTATAACAATTTATATAAATATAAATACTATTTATGACTATAGACACTATAATTTCTTAACATTTAAGTTAAAATTTTTTATACCAATGACACAATGTGTAATTTATTGTGTAAAATATAACACAGTCAACTAGATACATGTGTCTAAGACCCTACACATCCACTAATGTACTGCTTCACGAGAGTTATCATCTTGAAGTACTGGACCCAAAGTTGTGCAGTAAGTCCCCTCTGTTGTCAGTCTTGAAGATCATCTTGTGATTGCTTTCTTATGCACATCCATTGGAATCGTGTGAGTGGGTCGACAGCAATCATATTTTCCCCTACCTTAAAGGCGTTTCTGTCTGAAATCAAAGGTAATAGTTTTATAATTAGAAATAATTAACCAAAGAGATTTGCTGCACTAAATTTTAAAAAATCTACTTTTTTTTAAATAAATGAACACACACTCTGTTGTATTGAGCTTGATAAAAAAATAGAAACATGGAATTTGTAACACATTAAATTCTTTACACGATTGATTATGAACACTATTACGCTAAAATGAAGTGTTACGGCATTATTGTGATGTTAAGTGACAAGAAACTAAAAATTTTGAAAACTACGCAATTATAGTCTATTTTGGGAGCTTCACAGCCCCGTTGCTATTTATAGTACAAAAACCTTCAAATACCACATTTATAGGAAATTTTGTCCTTTGCGTGTTGGCAAATAACTTTTTTAGTTCTAAAATGCTTCAGAACAAAGTTACAGGCAAAAAACCAAAAATATTGCCAATTTTAGACAGTTTTTTTAAGTAAAAATGATTGATTTTACCCATTTTCATAATATGTAAAAACATCAAACAATGCACTTGTGAGCAGTTAAACAAATTCACTTCTATTTGAAAAAAAAATTACTGATAATGTAAAACAAACATCCGCNATGCACTTGTGAGCAGTTAAACAAATTCACTTCTATTTGAAAAAAAAATTACTGATAATGTAAAACAAACATCCGCGGAACTTGTAACAAAATTTATACAAATAAACATTAAAAACTGCAAAATGTGAGCAAGCAAAGTCTGAAGAAGTAATGAAATAACTGATATGCAAGCACTTGTCAAGAAGTCCAGCGCACTAGCGCAGAAATGGCTGGTAAATTGCCTGAAACAACTTAAAATTGTGCAGTGTGTCAAAAAGTTGCAGACATTTTAAAAATGTATTTCCCACGAATCCAATCACATACAATGACTAAAAGTGTGCCAGTTGTGGAGAAGGCAAATGCTATAGCTGTCTGATATGAAATTCAATTCTCTCCCAACAATGATACAGGAGATCCTAACTTCTCTAGAGATGTAGAAACTAATAACGCTGCTTTTTTCAACAGTCCTATAACAGTAGAGCCTGAGCCAATCACACTTAAACAGTTACTCAAATGCATTAAATTAATAAACGCCAAAAAACGGGCGGCCAGCCACGATCAAATCACCTACAAGATAATATAAAACCTACCAGAAAATGCGCTCTTCTCAATTTTAAATCTGTTTAACGCAATATTACTTCTTAACTACTTTCCCATNGAGCTTGGTACAGCTTCCTTTGACAAATAGTGGTACTGTGCATCAGCTGCAACTAGATTCAAGTCTTCAGGAACACGTTCAACAATTTTTTTGGGCCCATTCTTCTCCACGTTTCCTAGCTGCATCCAAAAGCTTTTCCTTAACCGATTGCATCTGCACCATATTAACTGAATTTCGTTTTGCAAGAGGAGCTTTCTGCTGGTTTTTTTAAATTCAGGTGTAATTCTTTCCCCAGAAAGGAAAAATGGATCCTTGAACTGAAATCCTTCATTTCCCGAACTAAGCAATGGTGTTGAAGTAGATGGCCCACCTGCATTTATCATTCGCTCCATGTTGTAAATTTTTGTACAAGAATTATGAACTTAATTTCATTTTTACTCACCAAAAGTAGTGTATGATCATTTTGTCCCCTTTTAATACTTGATTTATGTAAGGTCGGCACTCCTCTCCCCTTCACAGTAATTGTATCAATTTCTTCCTGACTCTTCTTTTATATAAAGCACATAACATGTGAAGTCTCTGATTGAGGTGAAGAAGCCATTGTTCACGACCACTACTAACTATAACTCGCAACATGTGAAGTCTCTGATTGAGGTGAAGAAGCCATTGCTCACGGCCACTAATAACTAAAACTATGTCTATAACTATAAATACTTCCTATAACTATAGAAACTATAATTACTTAACATTTAAGTTGAAATTTTTTATACCAATGACACAGGATGTAATTTATTGTGTAAAATATAACACAGTCAAAATGATACATGTGTCTACGACACTACACATCCACTGATGTACTGTTTCACGAGAGTAATCATCTTGAAGTACTGGACCCAAAGTTGTGCAGTAAGTCCCCTCTGTTGCAAGTCTTGAAGATCATGTTGTTATTGCTTTCTTATGCACATCAATTGGAATAGTGTGAGTGGGTCGACAGCAACCATATTTTACCCTACCTTAAAGGCGTTTCTGTCTGAAATCAAAGGTAATAGTTTTATAATTAGAAATAATTAACCAAAGAGATTTGCTGCACTAAATTTTAAAAAATCTACTTTTTTTTAAATAAATGAACACACACTCTGTTGTATTGAGCTTGATAAAAAAATAGAAACATGGAATTTGTAACACATTAAATTCTTTACACGATTGATTATGAACACTATTACGCTAAAATGAAGTGTTACGGCATTATTGTGATGTTAAGTGACAAGAAACTAAAAATTTTGAAAACTACGCAATTATAGTCTATTTTGGGAGCTTCACAGCCCCGTTGCTATTTATCGTACAAAAACCTTCAAATACCACATTTATAGGAAATTTTGTCCTTTGCGTGTTGGCAAATAACTTTTTTAGTTCTAAAATGCTTCAGAACAAAGTTACAGGCAAAAAACCAAAAATATTGCCAATTTTAGACAGTTTTTTCAAGTAAAAATGATTGATTTTACCCATTTTCATAATATGTAAAAACATCAAACTATGAACTTGTGAGCAGTTAGACAAATTCACTTATATTTGAAAAAAAAATTACTGATAATGTAAAACAAACATTCACGGAACTTGTAACAAAATTTATACAAATAAACATTAAAAACTGCAAAATGTGAGCAAGCAAAGTCTGAAGAAGTAATGAAATAACTGATATGCAAGCACTTGTCAAGAAGTCCAGCGCACTAGCGCAGAAATGGCTGGTAAATTGCCTGAAACAACTTAAAATTGTGCAGTGTGTCAAAAAGTTGCAGACATTTTAAAAATGTATTTCCCACGAATCCAATCACATACAATGACTAAAAGTGTGCCAGTTGTGGAGAAGGCAAANGCGCACTAGCGCAGAAATGGCTGGTAAATTGCCTGAAACAACTTAAAATTGTGCAGTGTGTCAAAAAGTTGCAGATATTTTAAAAATGTATTTCCCACGAATCCAATCACATACAATGACTAAAAGTGTGCCAGTTGTGGGGAAGGCAAATGCTATAGCTGTCTGATATGAAATTCAATTCTCTCCCAACAATGATACAGGAGATCCTAACTTCTCTAGAGATGTAGAAACTAATAACGCTGCTTTTTTCAACAGTCCTATAACAGTAGAGCCTGAGCCAATCACACTTAAACAGTTACTCAAATGCATTAAATTAATAAACGCAAAAAAACGGGCGGCCAGCCACGATCAAATCACCTACAAGATAATACAAAACCTACCAGAAAATGCGCTCTTCTCAATTTTAAATCTGTTTAACGCAATATTACTTCTTAACTACTTTCCCATATCATGGCGAACAGCTAAAATCATTACTATTCCTAAACCGGGCAAAAATCATTTTATACCGGAAAATAGAAGGCCCGTTTTGCTACTAAGCTCCCTTAGTAAAATTTTCGACAAACTGCTTCTCACTAGGCTATTAGTTGATGTCCAACTAAATAAAATAATAGCAGACACGCAGTTCGGTTTCAGAGCTCGTTACTCAACCACCCATGCCCTTACAAAGTTCTTAACACGAATTTACAATAGCCATATATTTAAACATCGCGAAAGTGTTCGATAAAGTTTGGGTTCCTGGTCTTATTCAAAAGCTAATAAATTATAAATTTCCCNTAAAATAATAGCAGACACGCAGTTCGGTTTCAGAGCTCGTCACTCAACCACCCATGCCCTTACAAAGTTCTTAACTGAATCGATAACAGCCATGCAAAACCACGAATTTACAATAGCCATATTTTTAAACATCGCGAAAGTGTTCGATAAAGTTTGGATTCCTGGTCTTATTCAAAAGCTAATAAATTACAAATTTCCCGACTACTTTATTCACCACTTAGCATCTTTAAAAGTTTATCTTTTATGAAGCCAAGTATCGACAAGGTAAACTCCACTACACGAAATATTCTACCTGGCGTCCCACAAGGCTCTGCAATATCCCCCTTTCTTTATAATATTTATACTTCAGACATCCCTATTACCCACGCCACTTTACCGATGTATGCGGACGATACAACAATCGACGCACACGATAAAAAAANTCAGACATCCCTATTACCCACGCCACTTTACCGATGTATGCGGACGATACAACAATCGACGCACACGATAAAAAAACTACCTTACGTAATAATACTAACTCAACTTCAACTAAACGATCTTGAACACTGGTTTGAAAGATGGAGGANAAAAAACTACCTTACGCAATAATACTAACTCAACTTCAACTAAACGATCTTGAACACTGGTTTGAAAGATGGAGGATTAAAATAAACCCGGCTTAATCACAAGCGCTGCTTCTAACCAAACGTCGAGTCCAACCAACTAAACAAATTACTCTCAAAAACATTTCCATTCCTTTTTCNAAGCGCTGCTTCTAACCAAACGTCGAGTCCAACCAACTAAACAAATTACTCTCAAAAACATTCCCATTCCTTTTTTCCCAACTGCAAAATATTAAGGCTTATTAATTGACAGTAAATTATTGTGGACTAACCATATCGTAGAAACTAAACAACGAGCACTTAGTAAATTAACCACAGTTATACCCCATACCAAAGAGCACTAAACTTCCAAAACGTCTTAAATTATTAATATGCACAGCAATAGTTATATCGGCCCTATTATATGGTAGCAAAGTTTGGGGTAATATAAATAAACTTGTACTTAACTCCCTTCAAGTCAAACAAAACAAATACCTTTGTATTATAGCGAACGCAGGCCCCTTTACCACAAATAATTCACGGCACCAACATTTAACAATACCAACAATTAAAGACCTACTAATATNAACGCAGGCCCCTTTACCACAAATAATTCACGGCACCAACATTTAACAATACCAACAATTAAAGACCTACTAATATAAAGAAACGTAAAATATTATAATAAACTACTTTCCCACACAAACCCTGCAATTAAAAACCCAGCAGATTACCTCCCCGACACTAATAGAAGATTAAAACGACCTAAACTACTTCCATAAAAATAACGAATCTGCCAATATAACCCGAACTCTACGAGTCCCGTGATAGTTTACCGATCGCACCGGAACGGTATAACAAAACTAGTTGCGCTAGAAACGCGCTTGCCTTGCAGACCTCCTGGAGCTCCGAACCAACCAGCAACCCAGAGAAGCCACCAGCAGCAAGAATTCCTGGAAGTGACACTCTGCAGCCTGCAGGAATTCCGGGAATCCGAGCTACTCCTGCAGGGCTGCCCAGAATTCCAGGAAGCGAGCCACCATGTAACACAACAACAACAACCAGCCGACCTGCCTGAGCACCTGGGCCTGCTAAATATGCAAGCCTGAGTGTGGTGAAACATTACCAGGCTGCGGATAGAGTTTATAGAGACTCCTTGGCCTAGNGCACAACAACAACAACCAGCCGACCTGCCTGAGCACCTGGGCCTGCTAAATACGCATGCCTGAGTGTGGTGAAACATTACCAGGCTGCGGATAGAGTTTATAGAGACTCCTTGGCCTAGCCCTGTTTCCGGTATAGGAAAGGGGTCAGCTATCCGCAGCTCAGGTGCATAGGCAAGAACAGCAGCCTACACATAAGGCAGCTGTCCTCCTGCGAGCGCGCCCTCGCAAGCAGGAGCACGAACACTGAATTTTATTTGTTAATTTTAAATATTCTTGCTTTATTTTAAATACTTTACTTTTTCAATTTTAACTGTTTTTACGAATTAACATGAATAAGATAGCAGCAAAAACCCCGAAGGCGTGTCACCTATAATAGGTACTCTGAATATTCACAAACACACCAAAACCACATAACACTCTGAGGAGCCTGCTAAGACATACACATCAGACTTTCCCCCGCTTGACAGCAGTGCCAGGCATAGCGAAGGCCGACAGTCGGTGAAGAGCAACCCCACGACGAAGAGAAGCCTGGAACGAGCCGCCAAGAATACATCATGCGAGCGCAGTACGCCACGCGCCGCCAGTAGACAGAGCTCCGCCGGCCGCTGCCAGGCGCGCTCGCCCGCACAAGAGCGGCTGCGCGACGTCCCGCGCTGCAGTGACGGCCTGGCGGCCGAGAAGAACATATCGGGGTGCTGCGTCACGCCCGCCAACGCACAACCACGACGACTTCCCCTACTGCCGACGCCAACATTGGCGAAGGGAGGAGAAGCCACACCCGCCCTGTCCCTAAACATAACTGGAGGCCTGCTTGCAACACCCTCCACACCCATGACCGCGCAAGCAGGTCCCTCACGCATCTCCATCAAGGGAGAAGGCAGCATCCCTGAGGTTGTTGCCTGCACTTCCTCCCCTGACGCAACATATATTCCACAACCCACGACAAAAAAAGGCGTTCAAGGCCTCCCCAAGTGTCGCACATACCTGAATTGGTCGCGAATAAGGGAGGTCCCTACAAAGGGAAGTCAAAAAACCGACTTAAGACACAGGCTCCACAGGCAACGACAACTAGCGCCCTACAGCCTACAACCAGTGGTCCAGTGGAACNAAAGTGTCGCACATACCTGAATTGGTCGCGAATAAGGGAGGTCCCTACAAAGGGAAGTCAAAAAACCGACTTAAGACACAGGCTCCACAGGCAACGACAACTAGCGCCCTACAGCCTACAACCAGTGGTCCAGTGGAACAAAACCAACCCACTAAAACGAGGCGGGTCACTCTCCACATCTTCGCCACACGTGCGTCGCTGCTCCACACCATCCTCACCAATGCCGGCGTCACCGAGGAGCAGTACGAGCTGCGCCCACACCCCGGAACATCGGGTCAGTGTGCACTGATCCTCAGTGATGTGCTGGTGTTCCGGCGTGTACAGGCAGCACTTCGGGCACGCAGCATTGAGTCTGCCCAGTTCTCCCTCCAGGAGAGACGCCCGCTGCTCGTCGTCTTGGGAGGCGTCCCGGCGGGGGAAGACACCGAGCTGATCCACTAGCAACTGGCTCAGCATGTCAAGGTGTCTTCAGTGCTGCAGATGAACAGCCGCAGGACCAGGCAGCCACTGGGCATGTACAAGGTGGAGGTTCAAGTGGAGGAAGACGCCGAGAAGACACTGGCCCGCCTCCACCAAGTGCCCAGGATACTGGGGATGAAGAGGCTCCACTGGAACCACTACATCCCCCCACAGGTCCAGTGCAGTACTTCCGATGCCAGAAGCTGGGGCACACAAGCCGCCAGTGTGAGTGCGCGGAGTGCTGCGTGCGCTGCGGCGGGGCTCATCCCCGCAGAGACTGCAAAGCAGAGCAGCCAACATGCGCACTCTGCAAGCACTCTGCAAGCAAGATCACTCGGCGGCCTACTCGCAGTGCCCAGTGAAGCTGCGCTGGGCCAAGTCATGAGCCACACAACAGCCCGACACCACACAACAACCACGCAGGGTGGAGCACAAAAATTCACCTCAACACGATATTGCACAACCAATTGCTCCACCCAAAATACCAAACACAAGACACACAAACCTGCAACAAACGACATCGACCACAAAAAAAAGCCAGCTCTACTCGGCAACAAACCAAAGAGACCTACTCACAAATTACACAGCAAAGCAACACACAAGCGCGCAATAACACCAGCCCAGAGTCACAAACACACATAATAGAAAAAATTCAATCACAAGTTTTTCAAAATAATAAATACAAAGTAGAATCACGGAAAGAGCTGGCTGACACACACACACACACACACACATGCACACAATAAGACAAAAAAAGCACAACCACACATACAAAAACACAACAAATCACGCAAGACAAACCCACCACAACACAAACACGACAGGCTCGCCTGCCTGTATATAAGGCGCAGTAACTTCTGGCATTCCAGAAGTTCCATGCGATAATGCAGGAGATTCCTGGCTACACACACACACAGGCACGAAGATATTATATGATTTAATCATACACCAGATTACACAATTGGCAGACCAAACACAAACACTACACCAACAGTTCGTGGCAACAACACTATTCCTACAGAAAATACTAGTGCTGCTACATAAAACACAATAAAACACAAACACACAATAATGACAGCACAACCACAACAAAAACAAAACACACACACACCCCGCATTCTCATCTGGAATGCTAGGGGCTTAACCTACAAAACACACGAACAGTCTGACTACATACACAACACGCACACACACATCGCCATCATCACAGAAACACACTTTCACCCAAACAAAAAACCCAAAATCCCTGTCTACACAATACACAGGTTAGACAGAAACTCACAAGGGTGAGGAGTTGCCATATTAGTACACAGAACCATTCATCATAACATTAACCCACTACCACAGCTACAACACACAGCAGCNGAGTTGCCATATTAGTACACAGAACCATTCATCATAACATTAACCCACTACCACAGCTACAACACACAGCAGCCATAGCCATAGACATTAACATTCATAATCAGCCAGTCACCATCATAGCAACATACATCACACCATTNACACAGCAGCCATAGCCATAGACATTAACATTCATAATCAGCCAGTCACCATCATAGCAACATACATCACACCATTCTCACCCGTCGACACGAGCGAGATAGACATGCTACTTCAAGCATCTCCACGAGTGCTAATAGCAGGCGACTTGAACGCCAAGCACCCTGCCTGGAACTCGAAGAGGGACAACACACATGGACGTAGATTCCACAGACACGCCAACACGCATACATTCATTATAGACGCACCAACCACAACAATGTATTACCCAGACAACCCACATCACACACCAGATGTACTGGATATTAAACTCAATAAAGGCAACACTTTCCAGTACAGAATATACCAAGACAATGCACTCACTAGTGACCACATCCANATATTAAACTCAATAAAGGCAACACTTTCCAGTACAGAATATACCAAGACAATGCACTCACTAGTGACCACATCCAGGTTTTCATGGACATACAACACACATCACACCCACAGCTTGTGCCACATAAACACAGATTTAACTATAAAAAAGCTGACTGGGATTCTTTTCAAGCAACACTATACACTAAAGCAGAAGCGCTAAAGCACACCATCAATGCAACACACACACCTGAACACATCAGAAACACAGCCATAATAATAGAACAGACCATCATTACAGCAGCAGAACGACACATCACACCAATCACACCCAAAGACACAAAGACTAAGTTTCTACCCTACATTAAGCAAGCCATCACAACTAGAAATAGAAACAAGAGGCTGTGGCAGCGAACCCGGGACCCACTGTACAGCGAGAGGTGCCAGCAGGCGCGAGACACAGTGGAGNTGTTGCCTGCACTTCCTCCCCTGACGCAACAGATATTCCACAACCCACAACAAAAAAAGGCGTTCAAGGCCTCCCCAAGTGTCGCACATACCTGAATTGGTCGCGAATAAGGGAGGTCCCTACAAAGGGAAGTCAAAAAACCGACTTCNCCCCAAGTGTCGCACATACCTGAATTGGTCGCGAATAAGGGAGGTCCCTACAAAGGGAAGTCAAAAAACCGACTTCAGACACAGGCTCCACAGGCAACGACAACTAGCGGCCTACAGCCTACAACCAGTGGTCCAGTGGAACCAAACAAACCCACTAAAACGAGGCGGGTCACTCTCCACATCTTCGCCACACGTGCGTCGCTGCTCCACAACATCCTCACCAATGCCGGCGTCACCGAGGAGCAGTACGAGCTGCGCCCACACCACGGAACATCGGGTCAGTTTGCACTGATCCTCAGCGATGTGCTGGTGTTCCGGCGGGTACAGGCAGCACTTCGGGCACGCGGCATTGAGTTTGCCCAGTTCTCCCGCAATGTATATATATATATATATATATGCGCGTCGTCTTGGGAGGCATCCCGGCGGGGGAAGAAACCGAGCTGATCCACCAGCAACTGGCTCTCGTACAGTTCCACAGAAGTCACGACGTCTACTGGTCGGCGATCAGGTGTACAGGGTGGCCCAGGATACTGGGGAGGGCTAGTCTCCACTGGATTCACTACATCCCCCCACACAGGCCCAGTCGTCACGAAGGCTACGGTCTTCGAGGGGCACACAAGCCGCCAGTGTGAGTGCACGGAGTGCTGCGTGCACTGCGGTGGGGCTAATCCCCGCAGAGACTGAAAAGCAGAGCATCCAACATGCGCACTCTGAGTGCCCAGTGAAGCTGCGCTGGACCAAGTCACGAGCCGCGCCACAGCCCGACACCACACAACAACCACGCAGGGCGGAGCACAAAAGTGCACCTACGGAAAATATTACACAACCAATTGCTCCACTCAAAACATAAAACACACAATCCTGTAACAAACGACATTAACCACAAACAAAAAAGCCGGCTATACTCAGCAATAAACCAAAAGGACCTACTCACAAATTACNAACAAACGACATTAACCACAAACAAAAAAGCCGGCTATACTCAGCAATAAACCAAAAGGACCTACTCACAAATTACACAGCAAAGCAACACACAAGTGCGCAATAACACCAGCCCAGAGTCACAAACACACTCATTTGAAAAAATTCAATCAGAAGTTTTTCAAAATAATAAATACAAAGTAGAATCACGGAAAGAGCTGGCTGACACACACNTGAAAAAATTCAATCAGAAGTTTTTCAAAATAATAAATACAAAGTAGAATCACGGAAAGAGCTGGCTGACACACACGCACACACACACATGCACACAATAAGACAAAAAAAGCACAACCACACATACAAAAACACAACAAATCACGCAAGACAAACCCACCACAACACAAACACGACAGGCTCGCCTGCCTGTATCTAAGGCGCAGTAACTTCTGGCATTCCAGAAGTTCCATGCGATAATGCAGGAGATTCCTGGCTACACACACACACAGGCACGAAGATATTATATGATTTAATCATACACCAGATTACACAATTGGCAGACCAAACACAAACACTACACCAACAGTTCGTGGCAACAACACTATTCCTACAGAAAATACTAGTGCTGCTACATAAAACACAATAAAACACAAACACACAATAATGACAGCACAACCACAACAAAAACAAAACACACACATACCCCGCATTCTCACCTGGAATGCTAGGGGCTTAACCTACAAAACACACGAACTGTCTGACTACATACACAACACACACGCACACATCGCCATCATCACAGAAACACACTTTCACCCAAACAAAAAACCCAAAATCCCAGTCTACACAATACACAGGCTAGACAGAAACTCACAAGGGTGAAGAGTTGCCATATTAGTACACAGAACCATTCATCATAACATTAACCCACTACCACAGCTACAACACACAGCAGCCATAGCCATAGACATTAACATTCATAATCAGCCAGTCACCATCATAGCAACATACATCACACCATCCTCACCCGTCGACACGAGCGAGATAGACATGCTACTGCAAGCATCTCCACGAGTGCTAATAGCAGGTGACTTGAACGCCAAGCACCCTGCCTGGAACTCGAAGAGGGACAACACACATGGACGTAGATTCCACAGACACGCCAACACGCATACATTCATTATAGACGCACCAACCACAACAACGTATTATCCAGACAACCCACATCACACACCAGATGTACTGGATATTAAAACTCAATAAAGGCAACACTTTCCATTACAGACTATACCAAGACAATGCACTCACTAGTGACCACATCCCAGTTTTCATGGACATACAACACACATCACACCCCCAGCTTGTGCCACATAAACACAGATTTAACTATAAAAAAGCTGACTGGTATTCTTTTCAAGCAACACTATACACTAAAACAGAAGCGCTAAAGCACACCATCAATGCAACACACACACCTGAACACATCAGAAACACAGCCATAATAATAGAACAGGCCATCATTACAGCAGCAGAACGACACATCCCACCAATCACACACAAAGACACAAACACTAAGTTTCCACCCTACATTAAGTAATATCACAAACAGAAACAGAAACAAGAGGCTGTGGCAAGGAGGTGTAGAAGGAGAGGTACCAGCAGGCGCGAAACACAGTGGAGACACTTGTCAGAGATTTCAGGTGGCAGCAGTGGGATAACAAGGTTGTTGCTCTCGAGACCGCTGACAACTCCCTGTGGAAGATGACGCGGCGCCTAACTGATTCCTACTCCACAGTCCCGTCACTCAAACATGCCAATGGGGTTGCCTACACAGCCGGGGATAAGGCAATGTGCTAGCCAGGGCTCTGGAAGAAACTTTCCGCCCCAACAACGGAGATGGAGACGCAGAACACAAGCGCCACATCGAGGAAAGCCTGGCAGACGTACTGGGTGGGAAACCCCCGAGGAAACTGAGGAAGTGACCACCGCCGAGCTGACGTCAGCCATTAAAACCATCCGCCGCAACACAACTCCAGGCGAGGACAATTTCACTCAACCTCATTAAAAAGATACAATTTGAATTTATTCAGACTTAAGCACACTTTTATTCACTTATTCTCAAGCATCATCATTTCCTGATAGGTGGAAGCAGGCCAGGGTGGTCACTTTCCTAAAGCCCGGTAAATCACCTTCACTTCCCACCAGCTATCAACCCATCAGTGTTCTCTCGGCTCTCTCCAAACTCTTGGAGAGACTGGTGAATGGAAGGGTGTTAGCACACATTTCATCTCACCACATACTTCGTGACAAACAGTTTGGGTTCCGGTGTGGGCACTCTACTGTTCATCAGCTCACCCGGCTCACTCTGGAAGCCACGAAGTCCATTGAACATCGTTATCTTACTGTCGTCGCCCTTCTAGACATAGAAAAGGCGTTCGACAGGGTCTATCATCCTGGTCTGCTCTACAAACTTCACCAGTATAGCTTTCCGCCCTACATAATTCGTTTCATCGCTTCGTATCTCACATCCCGCTAATTTAATGTCAGTCTCGACGGTGAAAAATCCACGATCTGCCAGGCAACAGCAGGAGTTCCCCGGGGCAGCATCCTTGGCACGATCCTGTTCAGCATATACATTAATGATATGCCTCGAGCTGGAGAGGCTCGCATCGGCTGTTATGCGGACGACACCATCATCTTCGCGTCGTCGATGAGCAGAGATCGGGCCGTAAGCCACCACGTCCAGGCTGCNGTATACCACGTCCAGGCTGCCCTAGATGACATAAAGTCCTGGCTGGCCAAATGGCGGATTAAGACCAATGCCGCAAAGAAGGAAGCCATCGTCTTTGACGACAAGCGCCTTAACCCCACGAATAAACTACAGTTATGTGGCTATATATTAGATTATAAAGATAAGGTTAAATACCTGGGTGTAATAATGGATAAGACCCTAAGCTGGAAGAACCACATCCATACTCAGCTTGCCAAGGCCAACTCTCAGCTAAGGCAGTTGTTTCCACTAATTCACCGCCATAGTTCACTTTGTACACGTAATGGAGTTATCACATTTAAATCACTCATTCGCCCCATCCTCACCTACGTATCATTCGTCTGGGGTACAGCCTCGCGCTGTCACCTCAGAAATATTTAGTGCTTCCAGAACAGGGTCCTCCACACCATAGTATACACACCCAGGTACACGCGCAATGAACAATTACACAAGGAGCTTTAAATTGACATTTTTGCACAACACATACACAAACTGGTCACAGAGTTGTACTAGAAGATCCCGACGAATGAAAACCCCCTGGTTAGTGAGCTGGCGGACTACGACGAAAGGCTGGTGTGGAGGCGGAGACGTGCAAAAGCGCTTCTCCTGCCTCCTGTTACATGACATGACAAAAGTGAAATTGCCTATGGGGGCAGTATGTACATTTTACATATATATAATCAATAGTAATCACTATTATACTCTATTATATTATACATATTACTGCATAGATAAATAATCAAGCCATTTATATAAGGGGGCTCAGACTATGAATGAATGTGTGCATGATTGAGAGAATGATTCAGTACTATGATGTGTGTACATATAAGTATGTAATCATTACAAAAAAAAAATATGGTGCGTGTATATGTATATTAACAAAAAAAGTGTGCATGTATATGTATACATAAAAAAGATAATACAAAAAAATACATTTAATACAAATAATAAAAATTATATATAATAATAAAAAAAACACTGATTCACCCAAATAAACATGTAGACCTATGGGACTGCCGAGCTCTCCGCGAAGGGGCAGGTCGACTAGTATCTGCTGGCTCACTGCCTGTGGGCTTGGTGTCTGCTGGTTCGGTGTCTGCTGTGGGGTGCTTGGGGGTGCGGGGCGCGACAGTGACAATGAAACGCTTAGTATTTGGACACACATTTCACAGCACCAGACGTTCATTCACATCCTAGGGAGACCCGGAGATATGTAAAGAGTAAACATCTCTCTTCCTGCCTAATCCAGCTGCAGTTACAGGCCACTGGCGCGAGCCAAAACTCCGCAAGCCTAGTTTACTAAAAGGACCACTGGCGAGGGTCACAAACCCCGTAAGTCCGAATATTTACCACCCACCCCTCAAAAGTCAAATGGCTTAAGCCTACACCTGGATCTGTAGGCAACAACAGCTGCCTACAAAAGAAGGGGAAACCTGTAGCAGGGTGAGGTATGGGAGATGAGATGCAAAGAATACATTCTCCAGACTGGGAACTGAAACCCTGGCCGCCCTGACACCAGAGATGATGCCAGGGAGGCTGGGATAAGGTATCAGTGGCTATAACTCCCCTCTCTCGCCTCAGCCGTGGCATAATTAAGAATGTCTCGGAGCGTGAGGAGGAAGGGTTGGGAACCCCCAATGGCCATGCACCCCATTATCATAAAAAACATCCACAAAACCACAAACGATGTACCTTCATTTCTCCATGTTCAGAACAAGCACCATGGTAAGTGCAGAGGCCGAAAGGCCTACGCATAATGACCTGCAAAAACCAAGATGTTTAATTTTTCTAAGGGGAGAAGGCCCCCTTTATAAATAGCGAATAGCGAGGAACGCAGTCTTGGCCCGACGGCCGCCCAGGGAGGACCTGGAGGACTCGCCCCGCCTGCTGTTGAAGAGGACTCCCAGACCAGCCAGCCAGCCTGCCTGCTGATTTCAGACTCGCCTGCCTCGTCATCGCTCACCAAGAACTGTCTACAGCCTGCCATGCTGCCTACACCTACAACACCTGCACTGCCTGAGGGAGGAAAGAGTTCGCCACAGCTGTAAGTGTTGGCCTCGGGAGGCCTGCTTGCCACTCCAGTAACACCGAGAGTGGAGGCAGGCCCTCCGACCAATGAGTGGCAGGGGGTGGGGAGTAAACCCCAAACTGGCCAGGGTTCTCTTCCCCTTGCCACCCCAAAACAATCCCGACAGGCCTCTGGCAAGGGCGGGCCTTTCTAAGGCATTGCCAGGGCAGCACTGACGAATACAGCACCCACACATACGAGCCCCCCACACCAGCCACAGCCCAGCA
>NQII01012895.1:2737-16151 GCA_002778355.1 Clitarchus hookeri
AGTGACTGGTTATATAAAACGGCAAGATATAGCCTAATCAGCAAATGAAAATTCCATATTTACGTATCTCTGCTTCGAACATGTTAAGACCTTGGGCTAGTTGAGACATGCGGCAGGAGTTATGTCTAAAACATCATAACGTAAAATACAGAACACAACCGTTTAGTCTGCGTGGTGTAAAGTAAAAACACCACGGCCAGTGTGGCGAGCAGAAAGAAAGCAGTACGTATTTTACATAGTCAGTACACCGAATGTGGGAAATACTATTTCCTTTGTTAGCATAATTAATGCAGTTTAATAATTGGCTGCCGCCAATATACCAGCAGCAAATATTCTCACCGATGGCATATAAGTACTTATCCCAACAGACCAAAGGGCTTGTTTTGCAACATTTAAAATAACTAATTTAAATAAAAGTGATTGATTCTTTTTTAAGCCCGTGTTGTACGTCACATGTTTGTACTAGTACAGTTCCGAACAAAATATTAGTTTCTTACAACTCCTAAAACGGTATATTTAACTGTGACTGAAATGGTTAGAAAAGCGAATGAAATGTACAAAGTTTAANTGATTCTTTTTTAAGCCCGTGTTGTACGTCACATGTTTGTACTAGTACAGTTCCGAACAAAATATTAGTTTCTTACAACTCCTAAAACGGTATATTTAACTGTGACTGAAATGGTTAGAAAAGCGAATGAAATGTACAAAGTTTCAATTTTCAGAGTTCCTGAAACAGAATTAGCAAAATTTCCCGTTACCTAGTAAAAATTTCGGTACAGTATGTAAATACAAAGATACGAAATGTCGTAGTGGTTCCTTTGATGAGCGCGTACCTGCTTTCTGATTGGCTGTACGAGGCTCTGGGAACTGGGCTTGTATCTGATTGGCTATTGCACGCTGCGAAAGGTTCCGTATTAGTTGGGCTGCCGGCTTGCGAGTAGGTTAGCAGGCGCTGATTGGCGAACGGCGTTCGACCATGTTGCTGGCTGGTGCGCCATTTTACTGGCGCGTGCCGCTGGAGTTCACGTTACAAGCGGCTGCTTCACCTCTGTATTGTTAAGTACTCTGTGTCACAGCTTACTTTTGCAGACGAATCGAAGTTGCCCCACACAAGAATAGCGCAACTCTTCTTGGCATAGCGAAATGAAGAAAACGTTCCAAACTCAGAGGCTAGCCAATGTCAAGAAACAGGAAAAGTTCGCGACTCCTTGAACTATTGGGTAGACTCCACGCTACTCTATATTATTTGTTTATGGGCTTCTCACCCAGTGTGAAGCAGGTTTTAATCCATATAAGCTGGTTCAATTAATTCAGCGCTTTTGAATTCAAACTTTAAAAAATGCCACTGCCCCTGCCTGCATATGTTTTAACGTGCACAGTGACNTGTGTCACAGCTTACTTTTGCAGACGAATCGAAGTTGCCCCACACAAGAATAGCGCAACTCTTCTTGGCATAGCGAAATGAAGAAAACGTTTCAAACTCAGAGGCTAGCCAATGTCAAGAAACAGGAAAAAGTTCGCGACTCCTTGAACTATTGGGTAGACTCCACGCTACTCTATATTATTTGTTTATGGGCTTCTCACCCAGTGTGAAGCAGGTTTTAATCCATATAAGCTGGTTCAATTAATGCAGCGCTTTTGAATTCAAACTTTAAAAAATGCCACTGCCCCTGCCTGCATATGTTTTAACGTGCACAGTGGCTAGCACGCGTCCAGAAAAGTTGGTAACGACGGAAGGAAAGTAGTTCCATGTCCTAACGTTGAATTAAAAGTGCTAGGTAAACATATGTGAATAGTGAAATTATTTCTTCGCTGTCTGTATTGTTTAAAGCATAAAGTGTAGGAATGAGCAAACATGTAGAATATTCACTTTCATAAAAGTTTTACAGTTTCACTAGACCGAGGCACATGGCGTTGTTAATTTTACACATGGTGGAACAATATACTAAGTGCATACAAGTAGATATTAAGCAAGGCTTTCGAAAGTGCTCAGTTTACCGCGAACAGCTTATATCAGCACGGGATTATTTCCTGGTTTCCTAGCCGGTTGTTACTGACCCAGAGTTTTCCAGGATGGGTCTCAAACATGGTCACCAGATTTTCGCAAAAAGTGTACCGACTGGGCTAGATTTTAACATACTTCCGCAAGCCTGCAGACTTACTTTGGTTGTTGGTCGCGTGTTATTCGGTGAAGACGGTTTTGGTACTTGACTGCGCCAATCCGAGTTATAGCTTATCTTTGTACCAGCGTCTGTGATGTAAAAACTATTTCTTTGCTACACCAAATAGTTTGTCGTCACAAAGAAAAATTTGTTCAAATATCGACCACTGCAAAATAGGCTTGCCATAAACGTAATATTTGTTTGATCTATATAGTAATGGCTGTGATAACCTTGCACTGTTCAGTAGACGTCTTCATAGTAATATCATCTACACTATAAAGAAAATTTGTGATCTGAAAACCTTGGTTGGTAAATAATGGGTTTTTTTAAAACTATATTGGCTAAGAAAAAAATTACTATGATGGCTTCGTAGCTCTAACCAGCACCCCCCTCCCCCTCATATCAAGTCTAACGCTCTTTACCATATGGCCACTTTACATTACCGTTTTCCGACTACTTTTGATAGGTAGGTTTTCGAAGGTACTNTAACGCTCTTTACCATATGGCCACTTTACATTACCGTTTTCCGACTACTTTTGATAGGTAGGTTTTCGAAGGTACTAACAAGGGCTAGAAAGCAATGACACCACTTCGGAGGAATTGAAGTTAGTTGTTTGGAGAGTCACTTCACTTTATAATGACACCGACAGTCTGAAGGGAGACGGTACATTGGCTCAATTGCAGTTTCTCAAATCCAGAATATATTGGTTTATGAATGTTCTCATTGGGACAACAGTTAAGTACTGAAAATCACAATGAATGANCTCAAATCCAGAATATATTGGTTTATGAATGTTCTCATTGGGACAACAGTTAAGTACTGAAAATCACAATGAATGACAGGAAACATTTAATATCTCTCTAAAGTTACCTTTATTAAGAAGTAAGATTTCTTTACTGTGAGCAGCAGTTCAAANCAGGAAACATTTAATATCTCTCTAAAGTTACCTTTATTAAGAAGTAAGATTTCTTTACTGTGAGCAGCAGTTCAAAGAATATTTCTTTCTTTGCTGTTAAGGAAGATAATATTGCCATAACATAAAAAAAACCTCTAAAGAAAACATTTATTAACCGCAAACCTATCTTTCTGTAAGANAAGATAATATTGCCATAACATAAAAAAAACCTCTAAAGAAAACATTTATTAACCGCAAACCTATCTTTCTGTAAGATTATCTGCGAATTAAAGCAATATTGTGTTACTGTAACCACAACAGCCTCAAAGAAATGCTACTCTTTACCGTACAAAAAATTTTGAATATATTTTTTTTTAGAGTGTGTGACTTGCGGGCCACTACCTAAGATGCGTGTCAGTTAGAAAAAATCCATCCAGTCGTGAACGTGGATCTGAGCTCAAATATTTTCAAATAGTAACACTAGACAGAAATTCTTTTCGCTAAACTCGGGTGTACCTATCAATGAACTATGTTCCCATTAAAAAAATACTTCTGAAATGTACACAATTTTGAAGTCCAGTGTATGTTTACTTGAATTTACAAAATTTATCGTCTCCCGCGTATAAATAGGAAAAACTTGAGCTACGCTGATGTTACGGAGAAACGANAGATAATATTGCCATAACATAAAAAAAAACCTTTAAAGAAAACATTTATTAACCGCAAACCTATCTTTCTGTAAGCTTATCTGCGAATTAAAGCAATATTGTGTTACTGTAACCACAACAGCCTCAAAGAAATGCTACTCTTTACCGTACAAAAAATTTTGAATATATTTTTTTTTAGAGTGTGCGACTTGCGGGCCACTACCTAAGATGCGTGTCAGTTAGAAAAAATCCATCCAGTCTTGAACGTGGATCTGAGCTCAAATATTTTCAAATAGTAACACTAGACAGAAATTCTTTTCGCTAAACTCGGGTGTACCTATCAATGAACTATGTTCCCATTAAAAAAAATACTTCTGAAATGTACACAATTTTGAAGTCCAGTGTATGTTTAGTTGAATTTACAAAATTTATCGTCTCCCGCGTATAAATAGGAAAAACTTGAGCTACGCTGATGTTACGGAGAAACGAGCAAGCAGTCCCCCGCGATGTGGGGCGGCAGGGTATCTAATTATCCCGCGGTGTCGTGCTGTGTTCAGGAAGGAGACGAGAGCGGGGGGAGACGTCTAAGAACTAACTCGCGGAGGACCGGGTCAAGGGGTGGGGGTTGTCGAAGGCACCAAGAGGCGGCCTTCGCGACGCTGAAGAGACGCCCTCGCCAACCCCTGGGGGCACTCGTTAATATCTCATTAGCCGGCGGGACGACATGCGTCCTCGGTGCATCTCCTCCCCTTCGCACACCACCCTTCCCTGCACCAGGGAGCTGGTCGTTTGTTATTCTCCAGGGCGGCACTGCGCGCAGGAGCATCACTCCACAACCAGCCGAGACGGCCGCTTATTAGGCTCCTCCCCCCTCCCCTTGGGTCCATCAACCCGGCAGCCTCCAAATTCAAATTGGGAATCAATGATAAACGAAATTCCTTCTGGTTGCGTCAATTTTAAAGATAACAATTTCCAACAAATATTATTCGACGAGAAATTTCTTAAGGAATGTTGCTACGTCAAGACATCTTGTTGATTGTTTTGTTTAACATATGTGTATATATATATATGTATTATTGAAATCTGATATAGCAATATTCTCTGAGAAAGTCGTGTCAAAATGTTTTTTTTGTTTGAAATAGTTCTCTTTAAAAAATGACCCAATGAGAAGGAATTTCGTTTAACATTGATTCCCCATTTGAAATTCGCGGCTGCCAGCTTGGTAGGCAGTGTTTGAAATACATGTTTTTCTGCGAAACTACCCGTATCACCCGCCATGTTGAATTTTTCATTTATTAACTATCAGGTACAAAAATTTGCACAGAACAATGAAATATAATGGTTCTATAATGGAACATTTTCATTAATGACCCTGACTCTTCTGTTATGACACTAAAACGAACCATTTCTGTATAAGGGGTGATACAGCCTCCTAAACGTGCATCCTATGTGCTGATATACAGAAGGAACACACACTTCAGACTAGAACTGCTGAGTACTTAAAAAATGTCACCCACGTTATAAACACCATTTCAGAGCACTCGATATAGGCTTTTTCAAAGCGCTGTGGCTCAAAATATACGCATATGATATATATACAAAAGTACTCAGGGGCCCGGCCCTGCTCTGAACCTTCCTACAGTCTTCCCACCAATAAAACAATAGGGTTACTGATGATAGTCTCATGGGTACACCCAGTGCGACTAGAACACTGCACGCCAGTTCAGAGCCTTGCACTAAGCGGCGATGGCGCACTTGATGCGTGAGGCAGTGTTGCCCTTATCGCTCCCGCGCTTCTCGGCCTCAAACGCGGAATAAAAATCCTCCATGCAGGCGGGAGCCTTAAGGCTTGGTCTTAACTGCCGTTTTTAATTTTCCATCTATGTGCCATAACTTTCTTTTCTGTGAAATATCAAAATATTTATTTTCATAGTATGTTAAAAACTTACAAATGCCTTCAAATGTAGTCACCGAATTTTATCCACGCGTTATTTGGTATAGGCTGTTCACGGTAAACTGAGCACTTTTAAAAGCCCTGTTTAAAGTCTACTTGTATGCACATTGTTAACTCTTCCGCCAGATGTGAATCTAATATTGCAATGAACTTGATCACTTCCGTCATCGATAGGGTAAGTGAAACTGTTGAATTATTAGCAAAGCAAATATTTCACAAATTTGCTGATTCTTACAGTGATATGCATTAAAAAACAGAAAGCGAAATAAATCATTTCAGTATTCAGGAATGTTTACCGAACACTTTTAACTCAACGTTAAGAGACAAACTACTTTCCCTTCGTCGTTACCATCTTGGACGCATGTCAGTCAGTGTATCCGTTAAAATATACGCAGGTGTGGGCAGTGACATTTTCCAGAGGTTAGTTACAAAAGTGTATAATTAACCACGATCGGATTATAATGGTGGAATGTAGAGAATATATTCATCATTTATAAATGGTACTACACTTATTCCGCCATACTTACTTGACAAAAGTTCATAATATATGTTTGTTCTACAGCGTAATGTATGTTGCCGGAGAGGGATAGTTTGTTTTAGTTTCAAAAGAAGTGCCCCTAAACAACTGAAATAAGCTAGAAACCAGTAATTCAACATGACGTGTGAGTACATCAGAGTACATACGAACGCAGAGGCGAAACACCTGCTTTTATTGCGAACTCCAGCCGCACACGCCACCAAAATGGCGTCAGCAGCCAGAAAAATGTCGGAACGCCGTTCGCCAATCAGCTCCTGGTATCCTACTTGCCAGGAGGCAGCCCAGCCAACAGGAAATCTTTCGCAGCACGTTGTAGCCAATAAAACACAAAGTCTTTCCCGAGATTCTCGCTTAGCCGATCAGCGAATGGGTGCGCCCACATTGAAGTAACCTCCACATAATTTCGTTTCTGTGTACTTATCAATTCTGTGGCCGAGCCTTAGGGCGGGCGCCTACGTGGTGCTTGAACTGCGTTGCAGCGACTTTTGAAATGAAAGACGACGGTAGCAAACGTGTCCCACAACATGTTCAACTACGAAAAGAAAACACACCCCAAATGACGACGGAATGTTACTTTCAAGATATTACGCAGGTTATGAATGCTATTTTGGATCCCTCCATCGTCGTCATAAACCGCTCTCCCAGCTGTACATTTCCATCCCCATCTGGGATGTGTTTTCTTTTCATAGCTTAACATAATGGTGGTCACGTTTGCTACCTTCGTCAGGACTTGTTTAATCGCGTGTGATCAAGGACATCTGATTTTCTCGAAAAGAGTTTCAAGTAGGGTTGACTTCCACACCCACACGCACACGTGCATTTTACCTTTGCTGCTTATGGGTTATGAGCTAAAATGTTTTGAAATATAGGGTGAGTATAAAAGAATACGCCAAATTTGAAGGTCTATAATATCAAAACCAAATAACCTACAACCTTGATTGGCCAATCAAATGAACCGTGGAACCGTGAAGTTTGTTTATCATACATTTAAAATTGTTCAGTGTGACCACCACGAGCGGCCCGAACGACATATACGCGATATTCAAACTCGTTTCACACTCTGGTCAGTATGTCCGGTGTCACGGTTTGGATGGCGTCCGTAATTCTCCTTTTGAGGTCGTCAATGTTAGCCGGCAATGGTGGACGAAACAATTGATCCTTCATGTACCCCCCATAGAAAAAATTCGCACAGGGTAAGATCCGGGCTTCTTGGGGGCCAGTGATGAAGCGCCTGGTCACCAGCTGCTCCTCGACCAATCCAGCGTTGCGGCAACGTCTCGTTCAGGTATCCGCGAACAGCTAGGTGCAATTGGGGTGCCGCACCATAAAGTAAACATCAGACCATCCCCTTCACATTGACGTGTCGAATGCGAGCTCGCTACACCCTCACCACCTCAAACCGAGAGTTGCGAACGCCATCTAAACTGTAACACCGGACATGCTGTCAAGAGCGAGGAACGAATTTGATTATCGCTTGGATGTCGTTCGGGCCGCTCATGTTGGTAACATTGAACATTTATGATTGTATGGTAAACAAACTTCATGGTTCCACGGTTCATTTGATTTGTCAATCAAGGTTGTAGGTTGTTTGGTTTTGATATTATAGACCTTCAGCGTTGGGGTACTCTTTTATACTCATCCTGTATATCAAAACTTGAACTCATTTCGTGAAAATCGGGTGTCCCTACGTATGATCTATAAACTAAAGTTAATCCAAACGTAAATGCGAAGTCTATGTTGCCCTGACTTTGAGTCGCGAAATTTTCGCATCCATAATGATACGATTTATAGGAGCCTGTCTGTATGCATGTGTGAGATGGGACGGTTCTGTTTTGACTACCCCACCCTCCCCGCGATATCTTCCACAGTAGTTCCGGTCTGGCCTGCGGGGATTATAGGAATTTCGTCCGAGGTAGAACGTGACTGCTAGCCGTCTACAGTTCATTCACGGTTACTTCCAACTTTTCTGAAGACTTGATAAAGTTCTGCTTCCAGGCCATTCATCCGCCTCGTGTAAACAAAGCTTCACCAAGTCTAAAATATTACACCGAAGGGACAACGCACCGCATTCGTGCGCACTCAGTTCAATAACTTTTTGCGTGATAACTATTTCTTACTAGGTATTACCAACACTAGTATTTTCCCCCTGTTTTTATATATATTTATTATAAAGAAAGTAAGGTAATTTATAGATAAATATAAGTAAAATTTCAATTATACCAAAAATAAGATACTTTTATATATTGACAGATAAAACGCTTGTGATACATGGCGTATTTCAGAAACAGCGGAACACGTCATGCATGGGGTGATTTTTCAAGCATTTAGTAAAAAAAGGTGTGACGATACCAGGGATATACTATAGCAGTGGTTTGCGAGGGTGGTGTCATGTTTGGGGGAGGGGGTAGTTACGTGGTTGCGCGTGAGAGCAAGGCAGAATGAACGTGTACGTATCAGAATGAGAGAAGGCATTTTTACGAAACGGTCCATGCTCATCGTGTACGTGTCGTGTAGGAATATCTGCAACGTGTTTATGTGTACGAAATGTCGGCATTTTATTTCCTGTTTTATACGTAATGCCTTTAGCCAATGGAATTGCATTAGGAAATAAGAATAAAGAATAATTTATTGCATTAATCTGAATATCTTATTTCTAAGGACATTTTACGCTTTTCTTTTTATTAATCATTTAAATAATACGTCCAAATTATATTATTTGTAATAAATCACTACTTCACTAAAATCAAGTAAATTTATAGTTGCGTGTGATTTGTTGAACATAATGCAAACACATTCGCTATGAACCAATAGTTTTTTTCGCTTTCTCACCAGACGTCTCTCAGGTGCACGAAATTATTAGCTAAGCTTACGAGTACATGGGCACGGGAAATTTTTTTTTACATGCAGAAGCAAGGGAGCGATACGGGGCCTAGCGAATCATCGCTCCTACTCGCAAGTATTGCAGTATTTACGTCTGTACGCTGTACTGTGAAACTTAGATCAGTAAGGGTGTGACTTTTTATCACACAGCTTAAACTACGTTAATGTGGTTGTACTTTTCTCCTACCTCTTAGGGAAACTGCTCGAAAAAGTTCGGAAAATGCAATTAAAAATTTTTTTTTCACGATGTTCTGTTTTTGAACACACTTAATATAACAAAAGTAAAATATATATATATATATATATATATATATGCTTATATAATAGATTCCTACCTTTTCTGGCAAAGAGTCGTCTTCTTAAAACATTTATTTAATGAGATATGCGTAACCGTGCAAACAACGAAGTTCAGGAATTAATGGGAGCCGGGTGTGAAAAACAAAAAACAATAAAGGTGCTTGGTCGGGGCGCGCACTCTCAGTCCTTCATTACCGGCGGTCGTCTGTCCGTGGTGGCTGGCTTCATAGCGGGGGAGGGGAAGAAGGGCACCCGTCGAGTTTGCCACCGCTCTGGGAGTCATCGATCCGAGCGAGCAGTACCCAGAGCCACGAGTCTGGCTGCCATCCCCTACCCTCCTCCTTTTATACTGGTCCAACACGGCGTGTTGTGCTTCGGGATCAAATTCTGGCCATCAGCAGGCGTACCGGCAACCATTATTATTATTGGCGAACCTCGCAGAGCGTGTTTATGGGACTGCATCTACTGCGATCTTCGGCTTGCGCTGTGAAACGATGAGTAAGTTTACCAATGAATCGAGCGAATGTACCATAGGAAGGGACTATGCTTCCGGTGGAACCAGGCCTGACTCTTCTTGTGGACAAATCTAGGCTTGGACCTGGGCCGGTAACCATACTGCTGCTCTGCAGTCAGACCCTCACGCGAACATTCCATTCCAAGGAAGTAGCCTGTCCCTCCTTCTTTCATATAGTTTACTCTAGTGACAACGTCCTTGCCAATCTGTTAAAAACTGGTATAGAACCTGTGACTCATAATTGGGTAGTTATACCATTACCATATTACCACAGCACTTAGTTTCGGACCACATGATAGCTCTCAAAGGGCTTCGTGTAGTCAAAGTGAGTTTACCAGAGGCCCTGTCCGCATCTCTAAGGGCTTCTGTGGGGTCAAATTTAATAACTCTCCGCCTGTGGCTGTCAATCAACAATTGTAAAAGTTTCTCACATTCGGTGGGCGAGGAATACTCGGTCCATAATTTCCGTTAGAGGGAACACAACTCTTCTTCTACATTCCATCAGCTATACCAGCATAGCCAATGTCGTAGTGAGAATAGTCGGCTCCTCTAGTCTAGCAATCTTGTGGTTCCAATCGATCTCTTAGTAAAGGTCTTTAACTGGTCAGCACATTACCATATGGAAATGGTCTGTAGAGCAGCAATAATCCTGTTGCGCTCGTCCGGCCAATTTATTTCAACTACATTACTCCCAGTGCAAACATTTCTTCTGCACTCTACTATTGGTCGCCACATACTCACTTCTCTTACGCACTCTACCTGTCTATGGTTGACATCACTGGGTCTAGGAGTAGCATCTATCATCCATGATATATTTCTTGTAGGGTCAGATGAGAGGCACGCCTCCTCTGATCCCTAATCATTTTAGATGTGTTTCGGCAAACACTTGCGAATGCCAGAACTGCATCTCGGGCAAACACAACAGGATTTCAGGAGCACGACCAACCATATGGATACTGACAGCCCACACTCTCGTTGTTCACATTTCCATCTACCTCGTCCTTTGCATCCACATATTCAACTATTTAATCTATCACAGTACTATCATTCGGTAACAGTACTGATGACTTCACTATCCATCATCATTGCTTTCTGAAGACTCAGAGTCATTCTGTTCCTGAGTAGACTACTATACATAAATCTTATCCACCCTCTTGCCAACCTTAATGAAAATGGCAGGGAGGAGGCCCACGTTGAACCTATCTCCAACTAAACTGTAGATATAAGTAGCACCATTACTGTCTACAAACTTAATCCCCAAGTGCTCTGATTTATCACATTAATTTTGCATGTGTTCTGGCATGTCTGGTGTTCGAAACACAACACAAAGTGGGCTGTTGACCAGGCCGAAATCAACAAGTTTCACCTTAAAATTTCCATGTCCCGATAAGTATTGCGCAAGGTAATGACTGATACTCAGCCAACCCATACGCAACCTTGCTGATACATCAAGGAATTCACCATAGGTATACCTTCCTTTGCTTCTTTTTCTTATTTCTTTTCCGCAAGATAAACTGTTCACATGGACTTTCTCCATGATTCTCCCTCTCTCCATGGTCAAAAAATCGATCGGGATATTCGCTGCGATCACCTGCAGGGTATCATTCGATACAGTCTGATATATCCTGGTCACAGCCAGAAGTGCTGCTCTTTGTACACTTATCACGACTCTCTTAGCATGCGCCAATGACCCAACTCTGTATCAGACCTAGCGTACATACATAGTAATGGACAGAAACACACTATTACACACGGTTTAGAGTGTTCGATTATCTAGCCCCCAATTAGCTGGTGCCATAGCCCTCAACTTACAGAATATAGTTGCTGCTTTAACTTCCAGTTAGTGTGCATGATTCTGGAATGCAAGAAATTCATCAACCAGAAATCCGAGATATTTCAACACCTTTACAAACATCACTAATAGTCAGTCAAAGTGGACATTGAGAAGACACTTCAACTTACCTTTAAGCATAATGGCATTGATCTTCTCGCCAGAAAACTGCAATGATATATCTTTAGACCTCTCGCAGATCTTATTGAGTGCCTGATCATTTCTATTTTACACAGATCACACAGCCCTATGACAGATTCGCTGCAACTATTCATCGTACAAGACAATCCACAGCACCGGTCCCAGTACTGATCCCTGTGGACATTGCTTACTGAGCTTTTTTTCATATGCGGTAGCCCCTCTTCATTCACTCAGGTCCTTTCTTTCAGGAATCCTCTTATTACTTTTTAGAGGTATTTCGGGCACAACAACTAATTGCAATCGGTTGATTGCTTCCCGAGATAAGACAAAACATTTTTTCATGGGTGGTATCTTACAAATGGCAGGCAAAATAGGTTATGTATTGACACTATTGATGCTTGTAAAATACAATTTAAGAACAATAAGTTCGGTCGAAATTGGTTAAATGGTATGGTAGATATTACTAATGAACCTAACACACTTAAATTGCTGCCAATTTGACAGAAAGCTCCTTTTCCATTAGAATTTCACTCATGAACATGGTCTACAATAGCATTACAAAGCCAAATTTGGCAGAAATAAGTTGTGTAGTTACCAAGATATAACGTAAAATCTTTAATTTTCATGTTGTACTGTCTTCCAAAATGATGGATTAAAACATTATGTATTTCTAATTTTAATGCTTACATCAGGCACTGTTAACGTACTGAATTTGGTTTAAACCCGTTAAATGGTTCCTGCGTTACAACATAAAAGCTTAATTTTTTGAATTTGCACTATTTTACAAATTGTCTTACTATAACATTATCGGTGTCTAAATTCAATGCTTACATCATGCACTATCAACGTAAACAAATTTGGTTAAAATCTGTTAAAAGTTTTGCGAGATATGGTGGAATATGCTTTTATAATTTGCATCATCTTCAAAAATGGCTGACCAATAACCATATTGCTTTCTAAATTCAATGCTTATATAATGCATTGTCAAGTACTAAATTTTGTTTAAATCAGTTAAATAGTTCCACAGATACAACATAATGTGCCTAAATAATACAATTTGTAGCCATTTTGAAAACAAACATCTGGCGCGAAGACTTAGTTTGGTAAAATTCAGTTATCGGGTTTAAACATTATAAGTGGTTCATACATTCCATACAGATATTGCGGTGATTGCATAAGCATATCTTTTCTTCAGAAAGTAGGCTAAAATGGCAACACAATAATTACTTTTGTTACACCTACCTATAAGGCGTTCTAGAAGTTCAAGAATTTTATTATCGAAAGCTGCTTTTAAAAACAATTTTCCTTCCCATTTACGCATTTATTTATGGTTGACGCTATTCCCCACCTGTGGAATACAGGGTGGTTCATAGGGTCGGAGTTAATTCCTCCAGGCACAGACTAAAAGGTGCCTTGAAGGTTGAGGGTATATCAAAAAGGTAGTCTTTTGGTGTTTCACTTTACTGGATGGATATATTGTCTCGAGTTAAAAAAAAACATACAGAAACACTTTCGAGGTCTGGTACTCTATTTTGGCTAACTCGGATTAACTGT